>JFGX01000118.1:0-72120 GCA_000729855.1 Epichloe aotearoae | reverse complement strand
GGTTAGGTGCATTTTGCACTTGTGCAAAGTTTGCACCGGCTCGTGGATCACACCCTAAGTCGTGCCTGGTCTTGTACAGTCAAGTGCCCGTGGGGATGCTACGAGTCCCCTAATCCCATCGTCACAACTGACAAGTCGTAATTGACCCCGGCAGAGTGTCGAGTGTCCCTGCAGCAACACCACTCCGCATGTGATGGCAAAACATTTTTCCATTCGTAACAGTCTTGTCAACCCGCATACAAAACCATAAAAGGGTTACAGGCTGGAGCGGGGGGGGGAATCTTTCCATTCCTCAGCCCGGTTCCTCTGAGGGCTGAGCTATTTGAAACATACATAGCCCCCAACCAAGTTGCACGGGAGAAGTGTCCGACTTGATGAATTTTAGGGAGGGGTTTATCCTTGCAAGGTTCCTTCTATAATTTTCCTGGTAAGCAGATGCCTCCATAACTAAGTGGCAAAGATGGTCATGGTTTGTTGCATCATTACTCCATGGACCCTGCTGAGCCCCAGCTCTGGGAGCCGAATCAGTGGCACCCTTCACCCTGCATCATGAGTTTTTCCAAAAGAGTGCTTGTGCATGATGGCCTGGTTGATTGAGAGGGGGTTTGTCGTCCAGGCCGAACAAGTGTCCCATCATATCCGACTGAGAGACGTGGGGAAGGAGGGAGAACAGGAAAGATCAGCGAGCTCCCAACGCAGCTGGGCCGTGATCCCCTATTAGCTCCTCAAGAAAAGCAGGCTTGTACACATGTCGGAGATTGAAGCTTGTGCCACTATTTCCATGGCGTCAAATACCTACAAGAGACGATGAGCACGATCCACGTGTCGCACCCAGCGTAGTGAGTAAGATAGTTCCAGCGATGATGCCAGCGCCACTTTGCTTGGTCTCGCAAATGGAAATGGGGGTTCCCCACGAGGCAAGGTATCATGGTGTTCTCGGGAAGCCTATAAAATAATGTGTGTGTTACGAGCAGATGCTTGGTCCCAAGCGGGGAAGGCAGAACAAATCATTAACGGATCTTCCCTGGTTGCAACTCGAAACAGCCGCGGCAAGCTCGAATGGCTTGTCAGTTCTCGGGCCGCTGGGATACAGGTAATACAATTAGGAATACTAGCGGCTCTCTTCAAACAGCCAGTCAGTCTCGACCCAACTTCACCTTGACTTTGACTTCAGACCGAATTGGCTGCGTAATTAACAGTATCTGTTCAAAGCGAACGGCGCATACGAGGGGCTTGTCGTGAGGATTACTCTCGTGTCCAGTACGCATTTGATGGGAGCAGCCGACGGGGAATGTGCCACGAAATTGGGAGGGCAAGGTCCAGAATTGATGTATCAGATTTCGCGCAGTGAAATCAATGCCAGGTCCAATGCGTAATGCGTCGCGTGGGTGAGCAACGTTGTTGGTGACCGCTCCGTTTCAGTGACGGGTCACACCCATGCAGCCATGCCATGAATCCCATCATGATACCATCAACTCGGGTCACACAGGACTTGGCAAGATGTCATTGCAAGGTCTGTCGCGATGATGTGATTGCCAAGAGTTAGCCAGGCTAGTCCAGGAACGCCGTGGAAGGATGCCGTGTACATGGCACCCAAATGACTCAATAATATGTAATGTATGTATGGCAGGACGCCATGTCATGTTATTAGCGGTGGTTATCGACGCCGTCTCATCTGCACTTCAGACTGACCTCGTCCCTGTCTTCAAGCGGTTAGTACTCGGCGGGTTGCGCACAGAATGCAGCATTGAACGGGGCGGGCTGAGGCATCGTGGCATCGTGGCATCGTGGCATCCTGGGACTGTAAAATACTGTACTTCCTTCCCTGTCCACGGAAAGCGAGGCTGCAATAATAGTCCGTAATTAGTAAACCGCATCAAACTTGGGTTGCTCCTGCCGCCCGCAACCTCAAGATTGCTCGTGGCTTCTGGTGGCGCCGACCTGTCCTCGGTTGGAAACTGCGGCTGACACGCGCTCCTACCTGCTCCCACGAGACATTTGTTGACAACATGGCCAGCTTGCTGTCTGTCCATTGAGCGGAGCATGGCATTGCATCATCTTGCTTTGCCTTGCTCTGCCTGCACCCATTGACCAAGTCTTCTCGCGTATCTTGTCTTGTGCTGAACTAGGTATCTAGTCCGTACGGAGTACATGTATGTGTACATATGTAGGTGCGAGGTCCGTCGCTTGAGGCAAGTCCCACCAAACCGTCTCCTTCCTGCTCTCCTCTCCCTGCAGGCAGGACATGCACGATGGCGGGTTGAGCCTGCAACGGCTATTGGCACCAGACTGTCGGTTGCCCGTCCCCTCGTCGTCCCCTCGTCGTCCCCTCGTCGTCCCTTCCTTCCTCGGACAACGCGCCGACAGCCAGGATCTCGGGCCCAGGCACGCACGCACGCGGAGGCCCGGCCCCACCCGCATGAGGCCATCCCTGCTTATCCAGGACGATCCGAGTGAGAGCGAATGGGTAGGAATTGATCCAGCAGAGAAGCCTCAACCCTCAACCAGCCGTGACAAGGGACGCCACGGCTTATCTCTTCCCGCTGACAAGGACCAAGCTAGGATGGCGACGTGCTAGCCTTGTACATGTATACATGTAGCTTTGTTTATCAAGGATCAAGTCTCGGAATACATACTGTATGGATTGCTATCCTCGGGGCCATCCCCGTAACATACTACACGTGCACATGTACGGAACTTGAGGCTTGTTTGGCATGCTGTTTGTTGCACGGGACGACTTCTTCTCCTCTCCCCCCCCTCCCCACCACACCCCATTCCGCCCGCCCTTGCGCTACTGGTCATCTCGCCGGTGCTACTCGCCATTGAGCAACCAACAGACAGAAGAAGAAAAGCCACCAAGCCGGTCAGCCAGAGAGTTGGGTCGCCCACACGGATTACATACATGTATCCACTGAAACCCGCCCATCGGTATCTCTGCAGCGTTCTGGAGCCGGCGGGTCGAACCTGGGTCTGGGCGTCGGCATCATCTATTATCACAGGACAAGGCCATAATAGCTCCTGCATGCATGTTACCGCCAAGTACTCCGTACTTACATACCTAGGTACGGACATACACATTGCCAGTTGAGTTCCAAGTTCTGCCCACGGCACACGCATCGCTGCTCCTCAACTTGCAGCCGTTCAGTTCCTGCTCTGTTGTGGTTGCGTTTGCCTGTCGCACACCTCCACTACGGAGTACTGTCGTCACCTTGTCATTCGAGCCATCAGATCTATTGACTGCGAGTTGAGACGTCGACGGAAGGGGGGGGGAAAGGTTGCTGCGGGTACACACAAGGTCTACCGAGCTACGAGTAATACGGACGGAGTACATACGTCGCGACCCCCCCGTTCCGCTTCTGGTAGGAATTTCTTGCCAGGGTCATCGTCACTCCACGGACTGCTCCTCCTTGTCTTCCTCCTTCCTCCTTCATTTATTTCCCTGGTTTCCTCTCGTCCGGTTCCCTTCCTCGCTTTGTCCATGAAAGCGTCCAGAGTCAAGAATAGTTCCCCAATTGATATACCCGCCATCGGACGCCTTTCAGCAATCTACTCTTGCAGTGCTACCAGACAAGCGACGGGAAGCTTCGCTGGTCTAGCTCCAACTCTACTTTTCGTGCTTCCTGGGCTTACAATCATCCTTTCACGGCAAGATTGCACCCTCGCAAGAGACAGGATTCCAGCCATCCTGCAGATTCACTGCGAACGAAAGCCTACTTTCAGCATCGTCAAGGAAGACGAGGAGACGAAAATAAATGAGAGGGAGAGGAAGGCGAAGCTCTTGGAGCGCCTGGGCCCGTTCGTCGAGGACATCCATCTCCACGCTGCATGATCATCTCTCGGGAGTTGGAATTTCCCCACCTGCACTGCACCGTCTCTGAACGCCAAACTTTCAGCTATATGCTAGTTGCTAGTTGCTAGTTGCTGGTCATGAGCCATTTGGCAAAAAGAACAACGTCTGGTTCAGCAAGCGTCGCCGGAGACAAAGGGATTGAGAGAAACAGCTCGAAAACCAAGCTAGCAAGTATGTCATTGTCGAAACGAGAAGCAGCAGCGTCGAGTACATGTCGACACTCGCATTCGACGGACGAGGCCTGCCAAGGCACGAGCTGCAATGGGACTGACACAGTGTCAAGGATCTCGAAAATGAAAATCTTTGAAGAGCGAGCCAGAAAAATGGACGAGAAGTATGGGTTAGTGATTGAAGCATCCGACTTCTTAAACATGGCCCCGAGCGAGACGGTCTACCGTGTGGACAAGCCCATCCGGGTGCGGGTACGACGTGTCTGTCACAAATGCAACACGATATTCGCCGTCAAGAATGAATGTCCCAAATGCCGGCACGCACGGTGCGATAAATGTCCGCGCTACCCGTCAAAGGAGAGCGAGGCTGACTTGCTGATCAATCTCGAAGAAATGGAGGCCGTGGTCAAGGCGAACTGTGAGAACCCGGCCATCTTGGCAGATTTCTTCTGGGGCGACCAACAGATTGAGTTAAAACGTCCCAGCAAGACAGGCGGCCAGGACTTGGTGCATCGAAGACCTCGGCAACGGGTCAGGAGGACCTGTCACGAATGCGAGAAGCTCTTTGCGCCCGGAAGCAGGAAATGCGAGTGCTGTGGTCATGTTCGGTGCACTGACTGTCCGAGAGACCCGTTAGTATTACCTGACCCCCTTTTCCTTGCTCAATCTCCTTGCCCTTTCTTTGCTTCACGAGTTTCCATCACTGACGGCTTGTTCGAAACAGTCCTAAAAAGGACAAGTACCCCTTCGGTTATCCCGGAGACGTGTTTGGCCCGGAAACTGACGCTCGTTTCGAGTGCCTTTCCTGTGAGACATTGTATCCGCCCGAGGTTGAGGACGGTACACCATGTCAGGCATGTGGCTTGGAGAAGTCGGGGGAGTCGCCGCGAACTGTACCGCGCAAAGTCCAGCCCATTCCGGATCCCGACGTCCTGGATAAGTTGCGAGCCACTTTGGCCGAGCTTGTATCCTCGTCGACGTCATGACGAAGAGCTACCAGAGACATTTATTCACACCCTGAACCAAGGATGAGGACGATGGGGGAAACTTTTTTTTTTCGCATTCTCGAATCCGTCGGTCGAAAATTCCGAGTTGTCGACAGAAATAATGGGAAAGCCGGCCCATTGCAGCCGGCCAGTGCGGCATGCCCACCAGCTTGACATGAATCTTGTTGTTTAACATTTCGACCCGTCTGTCAGCCATGCTGTTACAATACAAACATGTCTAGATTCTGTTGGAGCATAGTACAGCGACCAAGCGGACCAATTTGACTTTTTCTTTCCCCCCCCCCCCCTTTCTTTCGACACTCATCTTTTTCGTTTTTTGCAAACCCAGTCGAGTGCTGAGATTCAGACACTTGGCCATATCACGACCATTCTAGTCAGGAACAGGAATTCGAGGCATTGGCGTTGCTGCAATAAAAAGGCGAGGGAACGCTTTTGGGAACATGAAATTATGGATATATCGAAAAGCGTTTCTATCTTATTTGAAATGTGGAGCAAGCAAGCAAATTCACAGTTGATGGCGAAATAGTCACGGAATAAAAGTCGAATTATTTTATGACAATTCGGCCGGTATTCAAGCAAGCGTCATTTGTCCCGTCCCGTGTGTGTGCCTGCCTACCTGCCTGTCTCGCCTGTAAAACTTGTTCGTAGTCTCAGGCCAGAGCACGTCTATCACGCAAGGAGATTTTTCCATCAAACCTTGGTCCCTTCTTCCCTGATAAGTGGTTCCAAGGCTATCCGCGAGCCCGGCGGCACCGCCATGCCCAGGCTATCCAACCTGTTGAGTCTTCTGCCGTTGTAGCCGCCCGCGCTGCCATCCATGCGGTTATTCAGGTACGGAACCTGGTCGTCCACCCTGCCCTGGGCCAAGGCCGCATTGAAGGCATCAGGGTTCAGGATCGGCATCAACCGATGCGCAGGGTAGAATCTCCCCTTGACGAATTGTTCGTTCAACGTGGCGTTTTCTTTCACGAGGATCCACCGCCATGGTTTCGAGGGATTCACCTGATTCCGCCACGTAGTCTCGTCGCGTAGCGCAATGGGCAACTTTTCCTCTGGTACAAAGGGGGTAGACTCGTTCGTGGCAAACTGGTAGACGTTTCCGCGGAAGAAGACCGCGCCGGGGTACTCTTTTCGGGTGAAGATGTAGCGGAGACCCATGATGAGAGAGTCCTGGGTGAGCGCTGGTTCCGAGGGAACGGGCTTGATGCGCAGACAGTCGCCGATTTCGATGCGTTCTGCGCCGAAGAAGCAGCCGTAGTAGGGGGATGGGTCGGCGTTGGGGTGGTCCTCGTGAAGGGGACACCAGAGGGAGTAGGAGGCGTCGATGCGGGAGGCGGCTAGTTTGGAGGCGTCGAGGGCGAGGAGTTCGCACTTTGAAGGGTCGTTGGCGGCGGAGTGGAAGAGAGCATCCCAGGGTACCTGGTCGAAGTTTTTGCCCTTAAGATCCTGCACGGCGACGGGGGGTACGGAGAAGGCGTGGAAGGGTCGCAGGTCGGCGGTGGACTTGGGGACGGGCTGTTGGGGGACCAGGGCATGGCCGATGGGGAGCATGTTCAGTTGGTTGGTGTTGGGGGTTGAGGCGGATACGACGCCCAGGCGCCAGGTATTGCCGTTTTGATACCATGTTAGTTCACCGGTGCGGAAGAGGAGTGAGCCTTGAAGCGACCAGCGGACAGGCTGAGACTGCTGGGTTGGAGGTTGCGCTTGAGGTTGAGGTTGAGGTTGAGGTTGAGGTTGGGTTGGAGGTTGTTGCTGCTGCGGTGGTTGTGGTTGTGGTTGTGGTTGTGGTTGTGGTTGTGGCTGTGACTGCGGTTGTGGCTGTGGCTGCGATTGTGGCTGCGGCTGCGGCTGTGGCTGTGGCTGTGGCTGTGGCTGTGGCATTGGTGCATTCGTTAATTTTGGAGTTGGTGATTTGGTGACTGGCACAGCAGTAGTCACGGGCGGCGTGGCTCTCTGTCCAGGCACCGGCGGCAATGGCACTGGCGTCACCTTTTGGTTCACTGCTGCGGCAGACACAGGAGTTGGTGTATTGGATGCTGACTTGGTCATCGGGATAGATGCCGACGTCGGGACAGGGATGGTCGTCTCGCTCGGGGTGATGATGAGCTCGTCAATCGACGAAGCGGATTTCCCCGGGTTGGGCAGGTTGCAGTGCACACAACAACAGTCCTTGTAGTCCTTTGACGCAGACAGAAGCCAGATCAAGTGGACGCCAAACTCTTGCGGGCTCTTGTACAGCTTGGCCTTGATGGGGTATCCTGATACCCAGAGGTGCTTGGACTTTTCGTACAGCCAGTATCCGCGGGGAAATTGGACGTACCAAGCGTTTCCTTCTATACATACGAAGATTGTCAGCATCAAACGTACGTTTTATGTTATAGAGAAAGAGGGAGGAAGCAGGCTGGTTGATCAACTGGAGCTGTGTGGTAGCCCTACCTTCAGGGTTCGGGGACAGCTCTTGTTTGAGCAAGATGCCAAGCTTGATGCGCCATTCGACGAACCGTGAATCATCCTCGGACAGACGTGTCATTTGCGGCTTCACCCTAGGAGTCTTTTCTGACAGCGCCATCTCTTTGCCAGCAGTCTTCCTAGCCACTGTGGATGTAGTCGGCCAGTAACCCGGGCCCGTGTCTGCGCCATCACTGCGGGCGACGCGGATGACATCGAATTCTTTGGTGTCAGACATGGCGATGGAGAAGAGGATGTCGTGCGAACAAGGACCGACCTGGATCTATCTGGTCGTCTGGTAGTCTGGAAGTCCTTTTCTGTTGCATTCGGGATACACGAGTCCTCCTCTCCTTATGGCCCTTGCGGTCTTCAGACCTTGTAGAATGGCACTTGTCGTGCCCACGCCAAGGGACTCAGTGGTTGTCCTGATGCATCAAACTGACAATTGCTGTGAATGAAAGCGTGATGATGAGTGACGAGAGACGCGATTGGTGACTACAAGTTTGATTGCAAGTAGCCGTGTTGTGTGTATATAGAGGTCGTGTATATCGAGTTATCGAGTCTCTCGACGTTGTCGGAGAGTATTGATATGACTGGGTGGTGTTGTGCCAAGTTTACCAAAATCGATGTCGGAATTGATGAAGTGAGAGAGAGAGCTGTCGGGGTGCTGAGAGAGAGGGTCTTGTCGGATAATGATGAGTCAGCGGCGGGCTACCCTGCGTCTTCACCGTGTTCAACAAAAACACCCTTCGCAAGGGAAGACTTAGCTACATGAGATGAGCTGGTGGTGTCTGAGTGAAAGAATGCCAGATGTATTCCTTGTGATGGTAGTGAGTATTTTCCACTTTTCATAGTCGCTGTGCGCCGCTCTCATCTGTCCAGAATGGTGGGCAGAGATGGGAAACAAACTATGTTGCTGGGTGTGTTGGAAAACGAACGTCACGACGACTCATGACCTTCAAAAGGCTTGCCTGAAACGTGGGACCCACCGGAAACAAAATGTTGCACGAAAAAAAGAGGCGCAGCCGATCCGTAAATTATGCCTTTCAACACAAAAGCTTTGCCCCACCAGTGATCGACCTAATCGACCTACATACACACCGGCATTCAACATCGAAATGTAGATCTGGGATCTCAACGAAACAAGATCATTTCTCAAACGAACCTCGGTCCCGGCTGATTCGCAACGGGCAATGGACTTGAACCTAATTCCAGACTACGACAACAGCCACCGAGCATTCCTCCAAGCTCTTCTCGCCCGAGCCACGCTCACATTTGAGGAAGCCCAGCCCATCCTGGCCGCCATCTTCAACGCTGATGGCACTCACGAATCAGAGGTGCGACCGGAGCAGATCACAGAAGATGATTTCCAAAGATACATCGAGGCAGCGTCCGACGCGGCATCCTTCTTCGACTACGAGATCCGCAGCATCATGCACCAAGTCACCAAAGAGCGCATCTATGCGCTCGTCAACACCCAATCCGACCCTCAAACGCAACTCGCCACCGTTTACAACCCCGAAGAGCTCGCCTTCATCAAAAGGGTCCTAGACGGCATGTTTGACAAATACAACACTCCACGCATGGAGGTTCTTGCCATTACGGAAATGCAAGCAATCAAGCTGGCGAGACCACCGCATCGCCGACAAAGCCGGATGAATGACGACGACGACGAAGCGGCGGACCCAGACACACCGTCAACGCAATCAACAGACAAGGGACTCAAGCACAGCGAGGTGGAAACGGTGCTGGGCAGCCTCGTGGACGGGGGGTGGTTCAGCAAGAGCCGAGATGGATTCTACGCGCTGACGCCGCGAGCGCTGATGGAGCTGCGGCCGTGGCTGGTCGAGACGTACAATGAGGTGGCGGCCGCGGATGAGTGGCAGAGGATCAAGTTCTGCGAGGCCTGCAAGGACATTTTGACGATTGGGATGAGGTGTTCTGAGCCACATTGCGTCTTGAGACTACATGACATCTGCCAGGATGCATTTTGGCGCGCGAGGCGGTCGAGCAAATGTCCCAAGTGCCAGGCTGAGTGGACGGGCGATCGGTATGTGGGCGAGAGGGCTGTGACGATGACGGAGGCGTATCGGAAGGGGAGGAGGCGAAGTGGTGGACGACGGAGTACGTTGGCCGATGATGTTATTCGACAGGTGGCCATGGAGGGAGGGGCAGATGATGAGGATGAGGATGAGCATGTATGAAGTTGATTCTGGATGAGACGAGAGGCTATTTCCAGCCAGTGGACAATAGCGCTACGTCCATGTTGTGCTTTACTACCCTTATGAAATTCTCCCCATGGTATATGTGCGCTTTCTGTGTTTTACGGCCCTCGAATATCCTATTACTATCCAATTTGCAAATCACTGCAGTCACAGACTGGGACTTTACAGCCGACTTCTCCTTTGCACCATCCTGGCTGGTGGCTGCTTCTTGAACAGGCCGAGCACTGGCCGGAAGGACTGGACGACTGGGAAAAGAACTTTGAAGCCCGCTTGGCAACGTTTCTGCGAGGACACGGCCATGGAGGCGGGGAGAATGACAGAGGAGCAGCGGCTCTCCTGCAAGATGCGCGAGAGCTGGGAGACTAGACAATTCTGGGTTGCAAATGCAGTGAGACAGACGTATTTCTAGAAAAATTGCTTCTTTTCCGCGTGTTGGGACAGAGTCTTGTGCAACCGAGCACGAACTCGCTGCTTTTGCTTGGCTTTAGAAAGCGGGACCACACCACTCAGTGCCACACAGTGAGTGGCTCATGACATCATGGGTCCGTCCCGTGGCGGTGCAACAATCGGCCGCCCACGCCCACGTCGGCTTGATTTGTCTGGCGTCGTTGCCCTTTCAAATGCTAGTTACGCGCGCGCTCAACGAGAATGGAACGAGGAGGACTGGGGGGGCCAGACAAAACGCCAGACCAGACACGCAATGCAACAAACAAGTTTTTGTTTCGGAGAGGCAAATAAAAATGGCCATTGTCCATGGGCATAGCCCACACCGTACTAAAACCAGTTCACCCCGGATCCATCCATCTCCATCTCTCCTCTCTCTCCAGGACTCAAGCCCTTCTAGCCACCATCCCAAGATTAACCCTCCCCCCCCCCATCGCCCACCATGATGGAATACTTCACCTACAAAAAGGTCAAGAAGCACAAGGCCGACAAAGCAGCCAAGGAGGGTGCCAGAAAGGAAGCCGAAGCGTCTCGTCTCTCCGAAACAGAAACAGGGCCCATCGACGTCGCTGATGCTTCCCGCGCCGAGAAGCATCACCGCCACACCCACGACAACGACCATGACCGAGCCGTCATCCGTCCCGGCGACGAAAGCTTCCTGGAAGAACTCATCGCGAGTGACGATGCGCAAGACCCGCCGCTCCCACCGCGCCTCTACTCGCGCGACCTAGACTGGCCCTCGGACAACGAGGAGGCCTCCGCCAGACCATCCATCCAAACCACCACCACCGACACATCTTCCAAAGACAAGGAAGCCAAGAAGCAAGGCCGCCTCTCCTCCCTCTTCTCCCGCAAGAAACAACAACCCCCCAACACCCTTCTCCGGCCCAACACCCCCCCGCCACCGGCCCAACCACGCTCGCCGAACAAGAGAAGGAGGAGAAGGACCTGTCCAAAGTCCTCGACCGGCTGAACCTGTCGGTCAAGAACAACAAGGTCATCTCCACGGACTCCTCGGCCGCCGTAACGAGCTTCACAAACGTCTTCAAGGACCTCGTCAACGGCGTGCCCACCGCCTACGACGACCTCATGAGCATCATCGAGGACAAGGACGGCGCTCTGGCAAAGGGCTTCGACAAGCTGCCCAGCTCGCTCAAGAAGCTCGTCACCCAACTCCCCGAGAAGATCACGTCCACGCTCGGCCCGGAGCTGCTCGCCGCCGCGGCCGCAAGCCAGGGCATCAAGGCCGAGACGAGCGGTGGGCTAAAGGGCACGGCCAAGAACGTCTTCATGCCCGCCAACCTCACGCAGCTCGTTACCAAGCCCGGTGCCATCGTGGGGATGCTCAGGGCGATTGTGGGCGTGCTGCGGACGAGGTGGCCTGCTTTCATCGGGTTGAATGTCATCTGGGGCGTCGCCCTGTCACGTAAGTTGCCATTTTTTTTTTTGCACACGTCTTCTCTTCCCTGCTGTTTCAATGGCTTCTGGAAACGGGGGGGTGGGGGGGGTTTGCTCCGTGGAAAAAAAGAAGATGTACCCGTTCCTTGGGAGGATATATACTAAATCTCGCGGTTTCCACGACAGTACTCCTCTTCGTCCTCTGGTACTGCCATAAACGCGGTCGCGAGGTCCGCCTCGAAAGCGAGCGCGCCGTCGACGACAGCGATCGCATCGAGGAACTCCCTGATGATTTGGCCCTGCCTGCGCCGGAGGGCCCGCGACGTGTGGAAACGCTGCTTGATGAGGTCGAGACGCCGGGGGAGGCGCGTGGGCAAAAGGGCAAGGCGCGGGCAGAGGTGTGCCAGGTGTGAGACGCGTGCCACTTGAAGTGGGTTTTTTAATGAATCAATGAACTTGGGTTATCATGACCGTTGGGTTGCGGCTGAGGGGGTGAGGACGGAATTTATTGGGATATCTGGAGGGGCCTTTTTTTTTTGTCATCTGATTGATGTGTTCTTCTGAAGTATAATGGGTATCTTGTATAGACAACTTGGTGGCTCCGTCTCTGTTCCACTGCACAAAACGTGACTTTTTTTTTTATTAGGACGGTCAATCGTCCTGTACCAATTCCTTAATCTCCTCCCTTCCCGGCGCGGCTGCTACAGCTTCACTCTTCTCCTGGACGCCCGCCTTATCCGTGGCGCCCCCACCATCTTGCATCCAAAAGTCCACTTCGTCAATCATGTCGTACACGATGTCCTCTGCAATTTGCTCCTTGTACCGCTCGTGTATCCCGCGAAGCTTCCTTCTCTGCGACGACGCCGTTGCGCCACCATCAGCGCTGCTGGCGCTCGCCTCTTCGTCGGGAGGAGGGTACCAGAAGTCAGGGCCGAAGTTGACCTCGGCTGCTCCGCCGCGGAATATGCTCACCGCCGGGTAATATCCTAGCATGCCGTCGTCGAGACCCTCCCTCGCGCCAACCTGTGGTTGGGGTTTCGAAGCCGGCGGCAGGAACCCTAGGAGGTTTTCAAACGCGGTGCCAATCAGTTTGCCGTTCTTGTACGCCTTGATGTACGAGTTTGGTAGGGTTCTCAGCGCGGGGATGGTGTGGAGCGGGTTGGGGGTTTCTGACGATGAAGAGGAGCTCGAGCCCCCCGCTGGAGACGGGTTCATCAGATCTTCCAGCTCCTTGGTGGCGTGGTACTCGATTTTCTCAAAGTACGTGTGTGCTCTGAAGCGGATGGGGACCCTGTCGCGAACAATGTTGCCGGCTTCGGCAGCGCATGTGGCAGGGTCGGCATCGTCTGAGGCGTCAATCGCTGGGTTGTACGTGCTGCTCATGATTTTCCGCTGCAAGGTTTCCGATGGCAGCTGGATTTCCAAACCAATGACGTCGCCTTCGCGGAGGCCCTCTCCTGCGGGGAAGAATTCCTTGGGTCGCGACATGAAAACCTTCTCGCCGGCGACATCGCGAATGCCATAGCTATATGCGTCGAACCCGACTGGCGCGTCTAGTGATGCTTCTCGTCTCGCCCATCCCACCCGCACATGCCTGCCCATTTCTGGTTTCGCACCCGGCTCCTTGGCTTCTTGGATACCCTGGGTGATCTTGCACTCCCAGTACCATCGCCCTTCCCTCACAGCTACATTGGCTCGGGCCATGCGGAAGCCTTTGTCGGTGGTGACACCTCGGCCTGTTTTATCGAAGAAGACGCTGGTCGCGGCGTCCTCGTAGCTCATGCGTGGACCAAATGGCTCGGGCTCGGTCTGACGATAGTATAGAGTAGAAGGGAACAGAGGATCGGCGATGCAATGAGTGTAACGAAAGTTCTTTTTATTGAAGACGCTTTAATTGAATCATGCCAAGTTAGCATCGCGGAGCATTGCAGGGGGTGGAAAAGTTTCCAAAATCAAACGAGGCGACCGGGGTGGCGCGCGTGCGGGGGGGTACCTACTGATCAGAGGTTTCGAAGAATTCTATTCCCTGCCCGCCATGACCTTTAATCTCGTGATGCAAGGTCATGACCGGACCACGGGGTAGGTCGAAGTCGGAGGGCTTTGGTGGTGCCAGCTTGTAGCGCAATGGAGAGTCGACGTTGTCGGTTTCTCTGGACGATGCATGGTCTGGCATCACGGGGGAGCTATCGCGCCCCCCTCCCTTGGCCTCTCGCTTCTTCAGGCTGTCCTTCTTGAACCGGGTAGGCTTGAAGCCCTTTGATTGCGACGCATCGTCGTGAGGGGGCAGCTCGGACGTGTTCACGTCTGGATTGAGGGGCGAGGGCACTGCAGGGCTGTGATCATCGTCGAAAGCGCGTTTTTGCGGGATGGAGCCAAGTGATGTGCTGGGAGTGGGCTCGCGTTTAGGACTGCCATTGCCTGGCGCCGTTCCGGCCTCGGTAGTCATGATGGAGGGAGAGAAAAGTGGGAAGAGTATGAGTCTCGAGGCGTCGCGGTTAGAAGAGAGAAGATTGACAACGATAGCTCCACCTGTGCGCCGGGCATAATAATTGGTGGTGGATGGTGGATGGTGGGTGGTGGGGAGCGCCAGATTGATAAAATCGATAAGATAACACGACATGAGACAGACAAGCAGGCGGGCAACCAATCCCAGGCGTGGAATTGTCTTGCTATCTATCTGAAACAGGTCTAGACCTTCCGACGGCCGATGCTTTGGTCCCCTGCATGACTTGCCCCGCCACGAACCAATCAGACAGTGGCGAATATAATCAGACGACGCTGAAAGGCTTTTTGTTCAGAGCCGCAGACGCTGGTGACGCTCAGGAGGGTCGGGGAGGACGGAAGACGCGCTTTTTGCTTCGAGTTGTGGATTTCCCAGGTTGGCCGTGGCCTGTCAGCATCGCGGCGACTTTCTCTTGTGGGTGGATGTCGGACCCATCTGCCGGGACGGGGCATTTCCTAGACATCTTTACATTACGGAGTAGAATTGGCGGGATCTCTCGAATGTCAACTTCAACCGGCGTGTCTTTTCCCTTTTGGCCGGCTCGTTTTGGCCCTGCCTGACCGACTTGCTGCTTCTGCTTCTGCATCGTTGAGTTTGTATTCGGGTGCTGCAGTGCCTCGCTCGGGTGCAGAACGCAGACGCAGACGCAGATGCAGTCGCACCCACGGCAATTGCAGATACAGAGACGATCAGACAGGCAAACAAGACAGGGGAGCCCAGGGCAGCACATGCAGACCGCTTCTGCTTAGGCATAGCTTGTCTGTCTTGTCTGTCTTGTCTTGTTCTTGCCTGTCTTCTCCCGACCTGGGCTCATCTCACCCCTGCAATAACCATATTGCTCTGCTCGTCTTAGGTCCGGGGTAGTTCGCGTTTCGTCGTCACTCCGTTCCTTCCCTCGTCCCAGTTTCCCAGTCTGCTTGCTGCAAAGTCACCAACCTGCTGCTCCTGCCATCTCACCTAAACCTCACCTGTTTCGCAAGTCAACTGCATTTGGCTTCGGCCGGGGCTCGGCACATCCGATTTGTTTCAGTGCACTGCGACCTTTGGCCAGATCAAGGCCTGCTTACACATCGGCTTTGTTTGGCTCGATGGTCGATGGTCGATGGTCGATGGTCGATGGTCGATGGTCGATGCTCAACTCATCCCTGCCTGCCTTTTTCTTTTCATCAACCTTGACTTGTGTCATGTCACACCAAGTCGCCGTCATCTGCCACACAATTGTTCGGTCTTTTCGAAACTAACGCCGGATCCCAGTATCGGTCCATGTGGTGTTAATTGTCCGACTCGGAGTATCTAACTCACCGGCACAAATCTTATCTGATCGCTGTTCTGCAATATAGCTATCCCTCCCGCTACCATCATCACTCGGATACATCACCACGTCCATCACTTTTTTTGTTTTTATTTTTGTTTTGCCCCGTCACAAACCGATCCCTTCTGTTGTGCTTTTGCATGCCGATGAGCGAGGTATCGCGACCGGCGATGCACCCACTGATTCATCAGCGTGAAGCCGGCTCCATGAGGACAGCGTTGCCTTCGAGGCCCATGTCGTCCAAGCATCGCGACCCAACAACAGATCGAGCGTCATCGCAGCAAGACAACCGAGCGCGACAACGACATGATGGTAGCACATCTCCCAGATCAAGAGCGAGCCTAAGCGATGACGGAACCACGTCTACTAGAGGGCCTACTAGTAGCCCCAGCTCAACTACTGGAGAGCCCAACGCAAAGTCCAAGTCTGGCGGCGGTGCTGCTGGCCAAGGTGGTCAGGTTTGCAGGTTTGCAATGTTGTTTCAGAACGCTGCATATGACCATGTTTTGGCTAACTTGGATAAGCAACTGCGGCACCACCCGAACACCGTTATGGAGGAGATCACCTCAAGGTGCCACGATATGCAATGCTTGTGGCCTCTACCAAAAAGCGAGAAATACCGCCAGACCGACAAGTTTGAAAAAACCGCCCAATGTAGTGGCTGCTGGATCTGCTCGACCGACGCCACCCAAACCGATAACATCAGGGTCCAAACCAGGACCAAGTACTAGCTCTTCAAACTACGTCTCTGCCGATCAAATGTCAACTGGAACATGTCCTGGTGGCGGAAGATGCAATGGAACCGGCGGTGCCGAAGGTTGCAACGGCTGCCCTGCATTCAACAATCGTGTGTCGAAAACTGCTCAGCTCAACATGACGCAAAAGCAAAAGGGCGGCGGCTGCGGAAGCCGAGCTGAAAGCTCCAGACCTGACCTTGCTCCAATCGATGTGAACTCGCTTCAGCAGTCACAGAACCAAGACTCTACTATGGTTATTGCTTGCCAAAATTGTGGTACCACGATTACCCCTTTGTGGAGGAGGGACGAGAGCGGCCACACGATCTGCAATGCTTGTGGTGAGTGCATGGCTTTTTATTTCCTTGCTTCTTACTTTTTATTGCCCCTGTTTCGAGGTTTTCAGCTTAGTGGCCAGGCCACCCTTGTACACTTTGGATGACTGACGAACATGCTTGATCGACAGGCCTTTATTACAAACTGCACGGAGTTCATAGACCAATGACCATGAAGAAGGCAACGATTAAGCGGCGAAAACGTGTTATTCCGGCTGCGCAGGATGAAGAGATGGAAGATGTGGCAGATTCGTCAGAGGCGCAACAGACGGAAGGGACTCCCGAAAGAGGCACAGAAAATGATGATGGATCCATCAACCTGGGACTTCGGCGTCAATCGGAGCAATGCGTCGTGGCCATCGAACCTGGACCGCCAGGGAACCGAAGCAATGGGCAGGCTTCTGCCTTGTCTTCGGCCTCGGATCTCGCCGCGTACCATCATAGAAGCGGATACTCGCATAGTGTGTTTGGTCATGGCAGCGAGGAGAATCGCTTGCCGACAATGTCATCGATGGCTGCTGTCTCCGATAGGCAGTCTTCCATGTCTCCGGCATCATTCCTTTCCCCGCGAAGAAAACGATCATTCTCCGCGACGGACACGGAGGCGGGCAGTAGCGCAGATGTTGGACCAGAGAGCGCAAAGCGAATCTCGTCCATATTATCCATTCTCAACCCACCTGGTGACAGCATCAACAGACCCGGAAGTGCCGACATGGATGACTACACGTTGCCGCCGCTCCGATCCGCAGGTGGATTCCTGGGTCCACGAATGCAGTCCGTTTCGCCCGGTGTGGGGACGTCAAAAGACGGACAAGAACTAGGGGACCGAGCTGACAACGACCGTATCAAGGCAGAGCGCCGATCAGCTTTGCAAAAAGAAGCGGATCGTATGAGAGAGGAGCTTGCTGCGAAGGAGCGGGAGCTTATGGAACTGTGAAATTACTAATGCTTAATGCTCAACCTCTGCATGATGTATGGGAGGAAAAGACTGAAAAACCGAGCGATTTTGGAATTACGTGATCCTTTGTCAAGGATTTTTCATTTACCTGTGAGGCGTCCTGGCTCCTTTTTTATTTTTTTATTTTTTTTACTTTGTATCTTTTATTCCTTATTTTTTTCAAGAGCCTGGCATGGGTAACGGCGTCGCATCAAACCCTGCCCCCCGCGAGGAAGAGGAGACAGGAAGTGGAAATGTCTGATGAATAGATCGTCTAGCTGAGGGCCGTCACGGCGAAATAAAGGACGGAACAAGCATGGTTGATTGTGAGTGGAGGTTTAGGTGAAAGACAATACGTGCATAGTCCTGTGACGTTTGTGTGTTGTCGTGTCTCTCTTTGCCGCCGGGTGATCTCTGGATGACAGTATGCGCGTTGCTCACAGTGGCATGTTTACAAAAATACAGCTTGCCCAAGCATATCTATCCTAGCCATCTTGATCACCACGCCTTAGCTACAGAGACATTCAATTTGAATTCATTCGGCCACTCCCGCAGAGGAAGCTGCCAACAATGCAGTCAGTCACGAGGCAAGGACCGCCGCCCAAGATTGGAGCTCGATGCTCTCGAGAATCAGACCGGATCTTGTAATAGTATTTATCGCGGGGTTACATCATGTTCGAGTTGTGACGGGCAGGGATAGAATGGGGACTGGGGTTGACGTATCGTGTCGGTTTTGGATAGGCGCAGATTCGGCGGATTGCATTGGAGCAATGTTCCGTGAAGATGATGCAGAGACTACAATGGTGTATGCAGGCAGTGGTTGTTCAAGGTGGGGGGACTGAGTCCCAGAGTGTGAATGTCTGGTCGGGGCCGATTTGGCGTTGCATCACGCGCACATTCTGGCCGCTGCACGGGACGGCGGACGGCGGACGGCTCCAAAGTGGTGCGCAAGTCCTCGGGCCAAGAATGACATGTTTTGAAAACCTTTTTTTTTTTTCCCTTCCTCCACTTCCCTCCCGGTGACGCGGTGAACGGCCTCCGCCCACCATGCCCACGTACCTGTGCCACGGCTTCCGATGGTACCGTCGCAACATCCGCATCTTTGTCATTGTCAACAGCCTCGACGACTGCGCGCCGGACTGGATCGTCGGGAGGACCACGGCCGCCACTATCCTCAGCCAGCTCGCCGAATCGTTCCCCTTCGTCCCGAGACTAGAGAGCGAGGACGGAGGTGTCGAGGGATGGGACTCCCGTGTGAGGCGGCAGCCGGCGCTCCACGATGACGACGACTTGTCGATGCCACCGCCGTCCAGGGTCCCGCCCTCGCAAGACGGCGTTCTCATGCACGAGTGGTCGCCCGTGAAGCTGCTGGAGGAATACGACGGGAGTGAGACGGAGCGCGCGGCTCGGCCGTACGCCTACGTGGCTGACCATGTGGTTCGCGTCGACGCGGGCGCCGATGTCGCGGCCGAGATGGCCACGTACGACGCGACGCTCAGGCAGGGAAACGCGGCGTGGCTCGAGAGGCTGCGGGAGAATGTGCAGCCCGAGGAGGAGTCACGGTGGTACGTGGTCGTGTGTGACGATACGGAGAGAGAGGTGGTGGTACCGGAGGAGGGGGAAGGACGACGACCATGTGGAAGACGACTTGACGGCTTGACCGGGACGGAAGATGGCCCAGGACATGGGTTTGATTTCCTGAACCAAGACCTGGGGTTTCGTGTAAAAAGTTTCCGTGCTACATAGTCATCCTTGTTCTTCTTTTGCCTTGTCACGTCCATCGCGCACGTCCCACCTTTCTGGCAAAAGAAAGGCACTGTTTATTGTAAGTTGATAAGACTGTTCCACGAGAAGGGGAAGGGGTCCAGTCGATCTCCAAGGGTCCATGGTCCAGCAGCTCAGCCTCAGCTCATCTCATCTGCCGAGTTGCCGAGTATCCCGCGCATGGATGGCATCCCAAAGGGTTCCCAAACGGGACGTCCACCTGTTGTCATCTTCTCCATCCCCTTCCCCCCCCCCTTTCCCTCGACAATCGAGCATCACCAGCCTCCGGCGGCCCAGAGACGCACGAGATGAGCGGACGCGCAGATGCACGCGCAGATGCACGCGCAGATGGGCGATTGAGCGTCAGCACCGCGGCCAGCTTCCAGCTGTACACGCCCGACGAGGAGGCGGCGGTGAAGAGGAAGTTTGATCGGAAGCTGGTGCTGTTTCTCGCCCTGCTGTTCATGCTGAGCTTCCTGGACCGATCGAGTAGGTTGTCGTGCTTTTCTCCCCACAACATCTTCATCATCTTCACACATCTTCATCATCTTCACACATCTTCATCATCTTCACACATCTTCATCATCTTCACACATCTTCATCATCTTCACACATCTTCATCATCTTCACACATCTTCATCATCTTCACACATCTTCATCAAATAACGCCGAGTTTTTTCTAACGCCGAAAACAGACATTGGCAATGCCAGAATCGCCGGCATGGACCAGGACCTCCAGACCACGCCGCCCCGGCCCGACTGGTACGAATGGACTCTCACGGCCTTCTACACGAGCTACCTCGCCTTCGAATGGATGTCCCTGCTGTTCAAGATGGTGCCCGCGCACGTCGTCGTGTCCCTCAGCGTCCTGACATGGGGTCTCGCGGCCTCGCTGCAGGCCGTCGCGCCGTCGTACCCGGTCCTGATGGCGCTGCGCGTGCTCCTGGGCGTGGGCGAGGCCGGGTTCGCCGGCATCCCCTTCTACCTCAGCTTCTTCTTCCGGCCCGAGGAGCTGGCCTTCCGCATCGCCATGTTCGTCTCGGCCGCGCCGCTGGCCACCAGCTTCGCCTCGACGCTCGCCTACGTCATCGTCAGCCTCGCCGACGGGCTCTCGTCGCCCATCGCCCCCTGGCGCCTCCTCTTCCTGATCGAGGGCCTGCCGTCGGTGCTCGCCTCCGTCGTCGCCTGGTCGGCCATCCCCGACGGGCCCGGCTCGGCTCGCTATCTCACCCGGCGCGAGAAGGAGGTGGCTCTTTTGCGTCTGCGTCTGCGTCCGCGTCCGCGCCATCAACAACAACAGGCTTCCTTCTCCTCCTCCTGCTCCCCCGAAGACGACGACGACGACGACGACTCGCAGCATCATCATCATCATCATCATCATCATCATCGTCGTCGTCGTCTCCGACCCCTCGAGCTCCTCGCCGTGCTCCTCGACCCCGTCGCCTGGATCACGTCGGCCATGCTCTTCCTCACAAACATGGCCTACTCGTCCCTCCCCGTCTTCCTCCCCACCATCATGACGGAAATGGGCCACGACGCACTCACCTCCCAGGCGCTCAGCGCGCCCCCCTACCTCTGCGCCTTCGTCGCCGTCCTCTTCACCGCCCACATGTCGGACCGGCTCCGCGCGCGCACCGTGCCCATCGTCCTCCACGCCCTCTCCTCGTCAGCCGGCTACGCCGTCCTCGCCCTCGCCCGGCCCCTCGCCCTGCCCAACCTGGTGCGCTACGCCGCCGTCTACCCCGCCGCCGTCGGCTTCTTCAACGTCGCCGTCCTCGTCATCGCCTGGACCATCAACAACCAGGCCGGCCCGGCGAGGCAGGGCGGCGGCTTCGCCATGCTGCAGTTCGTCGGCCAGTGCGGCCCCCTCGTCGGCACCAGGCTCTACCCCGACCGCCACGCGCCCTACTACGCGCCCGGCATGACGGCCTGCGCCGCCGCCATGCTCGCCGTCGCTGCGCTGGCCGTCGCCCTGAGGTCCTATCTGCGCCACAGGAATGCCGCCATGGACGACGCCGACTTGGACCCGACGAGGGAGGGCGCCGTCGTCGACGACGAGGAGGAGGAGCAGGGCTTGGTGGGAGGGGGGACTGCCAGACGGAGAGGCAAGACGGAGCTGGCGCAGTCCTTTCGGTACATGCTGTGACGGAAATGACGATTGAACCAAAGACAAGGATAAATCATCACTCATAAGGTGTATCTTTTAGCCAGCGTTCCCTTCACGACACTTGTAGCGTAGCATCAGTAGCGATTTTTTATATTCTGCCATTCAATCACCTACTATCCATCCTTTTCTTTCTCCAAGCTACCGCATCAAGAATACTGGGGGCCTCTTTATCCATTCCCTGTTTCTGGCGCTGATGCTCCTCTTTCAAGGCACATGGGGTAGTTGCTCTACACGACTTGTTCTGAAAACCTGTCATGCCCTCACTTCGCAAACATGCCCGACGGCGCTCGATACCGACTTACGCCGTCCTTCCACCAATCCTCGCTCCGACGCCGCCTCTCGAATTCAAACACGCCATTGCTGCCTTTCGGCTCACCATTCTCACTCTGCCCGGCACCTTCTCCCCGCGCCGGATGACCATGATCCCACGGCCCATTGGCCCCTGGACGCACCTGGTGGTGCTGCTCCTTGAACCTGCGATACGCCTCTGCGAGACGACGGCTGCTCGTGTGGTAGACTCGGCTGGCCCATTGGCGGATGGCCGCCAGCCGTCGACGTTTGGTCAAGGACCGTGTCAGGCTGCGCAGGGAAAACGTCGAAGCCTTGCGTTTGGACGGGTGAAAGGGGCGCGAGGAGCCGTCCAAAGCAGGCGCCGGTCCATCTTTGACTTCAGGGCTCCCGTTGCGACGTGCGTCGAGTGTGCCGTCGTATTGGTGGCCGAGGTTGTTCAACGCATCCGAGTCGTGGCTCGATGTGCAAGATGCTACTGTGGGATCCATCGCAGGAGAAGGGGGAGTGGACGGCGACAGTGAAAAGTCATCTTCCTCCTCCTCCTGCTGCTGCTGCTGCGAAAGCGAATCCGACGGAAACAACTCTGAGCTATCCGCGAGCGCGTAATTGTTGTACGTGACCTTTCTGAGCGGCTCGCCCGCATCCTGCCATTCCGTGATGGCCGCCGCCGTATCGGCAACTAGTTCATGATGACTTGTGTCGGCCACGCCCTCTCTTCCGGTTTCGGAGCAGGCAGAAGCAGGCGAGTTCGACCTCAGGTTCGACAAATCATCGTTGGCGCGGCCGAATTTCGACAGCCCAGAAAAGCTGAGCCGGTTCCCTTGGTGGTACTCCGAGACAGGGGACTGAACCCTAGGCGTATTGTGCCCAGCCGACGGATACGCCGACGACGAACTTCGAACGGGTCCCGTCTTGCAAGGAAGAGCAGCCGCCAAGCCGCCATCGTCAATACGTAATACCTGCTCAATGCGTGCGAGAAAGTCGGGTGTCTTGGGGGCCGTATGGAATGCTGGTGGCACGGCGGGCCATTTGAACGCGTCCGACGACATTTCCTCGGCCGCCGATGTTGAACTCCAAATGTTGGCGTCGGCCGGGTTCTACTCCGACCATGCGTCTTCTCCATTTTCATCCAGAACTGGCGCCGCCGAGGATGAGAAATCTTCTCGCTCTGTCGCATTCTCCTTTTCGTCTGAAAATCGCGCAGAAGACAATATAGTGGAGCGAGTAGGGCCATGATGCTTTTGAGGAGAGGAAGAAGAAGAAGAAGAAGAAGAAGGGACGTTGATGCCTCTCACGGAGTTGTGGTGAAGACCTTGCAGGTAGGTGCCGTGCTCGGCAGTGAGACTAAGTGTATTTGCCATGATGACCGTGGTGTGTCATTTAAAGCTGCTGAAGAAGCTGATAAGGACTTTGGTTTGAGAGAGGGAAAAAAAAAAAAAGAGTGTCAAGTCGGTACGAAGCAATTGTATCATGTCGCGTTTTGGCATGGCCTGGTTTGCGCTTTCCGTATCGGAATCTCTTGGACAACAACGGAACTTGCCGTGATCATGTCTCAACATTGAATTTGGTGCCTAGATGTCGCTCAATCGGCCCACGTCCTGATCTTGCAAGTTCTCCGTGGTGCATCCCCATCAGCCGGACAATGAGACGCCAAGTGGCCGGTGATTAAGAGCGACCAAGGACTCCATGCAAAGGTGTGAGGGTTTAGTTCCGGCAGGAAGCCCACAACCGCTTGACCAGTTAATTCTACGTCTTCGTGGCCCCCCTCTCACCTCGTACATGGCACGTCACACTCATCATCGAGGCCAGCTTCCCCAACAGCTTAGCTACCTTATGCCCGTCCAAGAACTGGCGCGTGTAGCGGATCGACTTGAAGAGGTCAGTTGTGGAGCTCAATTTCTCTGTCGCCCTTTACACAAGGGATCGCGACACTCCGATCAACTTCTCGCGGCGTGGCAAGTTCTGATAGCCCACCACCCACTATTCGACTTCTGGCCCTGGCCCAGCGTCAGGGACAAGATTCTCACGCTGCCAGACAACGCTAAACCCCCGAGTGCCTGGCCTACGATTTTAAAGACAACTCTGGGGGTGGAAGGATTTATGGATCTGACTCTTATGACCCCAACTGCTAGGAAGTTGGTCAGATGCTCCAACCGTGGTGGTTCCTCCTCGATCGAGACATGAGACATTGTTGATACAAGGAATGGATGGAGACGAAATCATTGTTGAAGCGTCACAAAGACATGTTTGAGATGGAGTGTGGTTGACAAGCTCTGATTCGAAAGTGCCGATGTCGACCGACTAGTGCCAGGAAGACAGCGTGTCGGATGAGGGACCGTAACGTTCATCCAGACCTGTGCAACAACTAGGCCAAAAAAATGTCATGTGGTGCACAGTCGCCAGATTGCTGGCCAAATCGAAACAACCCGGGAGAAAACAATGTGACATTGACGTTGTGCAATCTTGCCATCCGTCTGATCTCGCTCCAGTGATGCCGACCCAGCCGGATTGGTCTCCATTGCGACGGGCCCCAACTGCATCGACCCTTGAAAACAGTCAATGGATGGCGGCCATTTGCCCAGTACAGGACATGTAGCGGGTGCCAAATGACTATTGAGGCTTTGCGATCTCCGGGTCTCCTTGAAACCGCTTTGACATTGACGTGGGGCCGGTTCAGGGACCAAGCGACAAGCCCAGTGAAGGCCGGCTTGCACGCTTTGGACGACGTCTGAGTGCAAGCAGCCCTTGCACTCGAAAAGAATTGATGAAGAATATAAATGTCTTGACTTGCAGTAATGCACCAAAAATGGGATTGCAAGACTCCCCCTTCTTGCAACCTGGCTCGCTTATTTTCGTTTCAAGAAGCAATTGCGACGTCAATCCCAGGTCAAAATTCTAGACCCTCAGAAAAAGCGAGGGGGAAAAATGGCAAAAAGCAATGGAGATGCCTGCAATACAAATGGCGTGGGATTTCGAGGATATTTGGTATCGCGGGTTACATCTTTGAAGCCCCCGATGGACAAGGCTGCCAATCCGATCAAGGCCATGCGACTGCTGACCAAGGAGCAATGGAACTTTTTCGGGGTAAGTCGTTCATGATATGTCCATGTGTCGTGTGGGCAGGCTGTCTTTTTCTTGAGCTGACTGAGAGTGTGTAGTGCGCCTGGAGCGGCTGGATAATAGATTCATTTGATTTCTTCACCGTCAGCTTGACTCTCCCATACCTGGCAAGAGATTTCAACAAGAGAGATTCAGATATCACCTGGGGCATCTTTCTGACCCTCATGTTCCGGCCGATTGGTTCCTTGCTCTTTGGCTACTTGTCGGATCGATACGGCCGCCGATGGCCTTTCATAATCAACAACTTGATGTTGATTGTTCTGGAGCTTGGAACGGGATTCTGCGAGACTTTTGAGGAATTCTTGATTTGTCGGGCGTTTTTCGGCGTGGCGATGGGCGGAATATACGGCAACAGCGTGGCGACAGCCTTGGAAGACTGCCCTAATCCCTCCCGCGGCATCATGTCTGGCCTGTTTCAGTCTGGCTACTCGCTAGGCTATCTTTTTGCCACGGTCATGTCTCGGGCGCTGGTTGACACAACCGAACATGGCTGGAGACCGCTGTTTTGGTTCAGTGCTTGCCCTCCTGTCTTGATCATTCTATGGAGATTCATGCTACCCGAAACGAGAGCTTTCCGGGAGCGCCAGCTGGCGTCCAAGACGTCGGAAACTGCGGCGGCCAGCTTTGCCCATAAGACGTGGATCGCAGTGAAAGGGTACTGGATCACGATTGTCTACATGGTGTTCCTGATGAGTGGGTTTCAATTCATTGTGAGTGATGAATGACCTGGACTGAAAATACGCTGCGTGCATGGATTAGAAAAGCCTGACACTCGAAAATAGTCCCACGGAGCCTTGGATCTGTATCCGACAATGCTCAGCGAGGAGTTCGAGTTCACTCCGAACCAGTTGACGGCTACGCAAGTAGTGGCCAATATTGGAGGATTCCTCGGGGCCATCTGCGTAGGCAACTTGTCCGACATTTTCGGACGACGCCTGGCCATCATCACATCCTGTGCCGTGGCTGCGTCGGTGCTTTATCCATACACAAGAGTGCAAACACCGGCTGTGGCGGCAGCAGCCTTCTTCCTGCAGTTCGCCGCACAGGGAGCCTTTGGAGTGCTTCCAAGCCATCTCATGGAGCTGTCTCCGGCAGACATTCGCTCCATTGTGGTCGGGACAACGTATCAGTTAGGCACCATGGCATCCAGTGGCTCAGCGACGATCCAATCCGAGATAGGAGAGAAGTACTTCCCGCTGCCTCCAAGCCCGGCCGGGCAGAAGCGATATGACTATGGGCTGGTGATATGCGCGTTTCTTGGCGCTGCTATTGCCTTGGTCATGATGACCACATTTGTTGGGCCCGAAAACAAGGGGCGCGAATTTGGGCTGGACGCGGACGAAGCTACAGAAAGCAGCGAGACGAGAAAGGGATCTCGATCGGGATCCAACTCAGAGAATGAATCCATGGAGACAGGGTCTGTGTAACACGCTGGAATGAATTAGATAGTCAAACTTGCAGCCGACAGCTGGAATGGCGGCGGTCAGATGCAGCCGGTGAAGAAGTTGGAAGCAAAGGCTCAAAGGCTCAAAGGCTCAAAGGCTCAACCGTTGGCTTCATGGTTGGCCAGGCGCTTTGCAGGAGCATCCACTGCAGTGTCATTGGACAAGTTGATGGAAAGCGAACGGGGGAAGGAGCTCCCGCCGGCAGTTGTCTCTCGAAAGCCGACCAACATGAAACACGAATACGACCAGCCAATCAGATGCAAGTTTGCGTTGGAGTAGTCCAGAGGCGGTTTCAATTAGTTAATGGCGGGGCAATTGAAAAAAAAAAGGTACACATGTTGGAAGAGACTGTGTACAGTATCGTAGGGACAGAGCCATAATACCTTAGTAGGCAATTGGACATGCACATGGAATAATATCAAGTCCGCAGTCCGGCGTCCGGCCTGCATGCACGTCCACCGCCAAGTCTTGTTGTCCCATGCATTCATTGTGTGGCCTCAAGTGGCAAGTGCTGTCACTGTCTCGTTCCGCCGTCGGCCATTGCAACAAGTTTGAGTGGAGCAGCGGTCCGGTCCTCTCTCTGCCAGCTGGCCGTCTTAATCACGACCGGAACCACCTAACCACCCCCCCACCTGGGGTACCATGAACCCCGTTCTCGCTCAGTTGACCTTTTTCAAGCTTCGCTTTCTTTCAACCTGTATTTGCTATTACTCCTGACCCTACTCTCGCCAGGGCATTTCCTCAGCACCATCGCCGGTAGCATACCTGCATCCATCCGTTGGTTCATTTGTGCTTGCATACCCTCCTGTCGCCGGCTGACTGGGCGACTCAATTCTCTCTCGCTGCCAGATTGGTGTGTGGTTGTAACCGGGGGCTCTGGTCCGTCTGATGGCCTGCGAAACACCTCGGACCTGTCCAAATCGTGTCATTTTCGCATCAAAAGTTGGCCGAAACGCTGTGCCCAAAACTCCCCGCTGTCATTGACCACTTCCAGAGACACTGAAACCTCGCAATTCTCACAAACACCGCCAAGATGCACATCAAGGATATGCTACTCGAGGCGGAGAAGGATGGTCAGCCGTCCTTCTCCTTCGAATACTTCCCTCCCAAAACGGCACAGGGTGTGCAGAATCTGTACGAACGTATCGACCGCATGTACAATCTCGGCCCCAAGTTTATCGACATCACCTGGGGCGCTGGCGGCCGAATCGCCGAGCTTACTTGCGAGATGGTGCTCCAGGCTCAGTCCGTCTATGGCCTCGAGACGTGTATGCACCTAACTTGCACCGACATGGCCATGGAAAAGGTCAACGATGCTCTCCAGAGAGCCTACAAAGCCGGGTGCACAAACATCCTCGCCCTGCGCGGCGACCCTCCCCGAGCACAAGAAAAGTGGACTGCTACCGAAGGCGGCTTCCAGTACGCCCGAGATTTGGTCAAGCACATTCGGGCTACCTACGGAGACCACTTTGACATTGGTGTTGCTGGCTATCCTGAGGGATGTGACGACAACAAGGACGAGGACCAATTGCTGGATCATCTGAAGGAAAAGGTCGACATGGGTGCCTCATTCATCGTGACGCAAATGTTCTACGACGCAGAAAACTTTATTCGCTGGGTTGGTAAAGTCCGTGAGCGTGGCATCGCCATTCCCATCCTTCCTGGAATCATGCCCATTGCCACCTATGCCAGCTTTATGCGGAGAGCCAAGCACATGCAGTGCAAGGTTCCGGAGGCCTGGATGGCCGCCCTGGAACCCGTCAAGAACGACGATGTGGCCGTCCGTGAGATCGGCATGACTCTAGTGGCGGAAATGTGCCGTAAGCTCCTCGCCAACGGTATTCACCACCTGCACTTCTACACCATGAACTTGGCTCAGGCCACACGCATGGTTTTGGAGGAGCTACACTGGGCACCATGTGCCGAGCGGCCCCTGCAGCATGCCCTGCCGTGGAAGCAGTCCAAGGCCCTAGGTCGACGAGACGAAGACGTTCGACCCATCTTCTGGCGTAACCGCAATAAGTCGTACGTCTTGCGCACCCAGGACTGGGATGAGTTCCCCAACGGTCGATGGGGTGACTCTCGATCCCCAGCCTTTGGTGAGCTGGATGCTTATGGTATCGGTTTGACGGGCACCAACGAGGCGAACCGCAAAAAATGGGGTGAGCCGACCACGGTGCAGGAAATTGCCGATATCTTTGTCCGCTACCTGAACCAGGAGATCGACTGTCTCCCCTGGAGTGAAGCGCCCCTCACCAGCGAAGCCGACGCCATCAAGGACAGACTCATCGCCCTCAACAAACGCGGTCTTCTGACGATCAACTCGCAGCCTGCAGTCGACGGCGTCAAGTCGTCTCACCCAGTTCACGGATGGGGCCCTTCCAATGGTTATGTCTACCAAAAGGCATACCTGGAGTTGCTTGTACCGGCTTCAATTTTCACCCAGATGGTCAAGCGAATTGAGTCAAAGCCTACTCTGACTTACTATGCGGTCACAAAGGACGGCGAACTCAAGACTAACGCTCCATCGGACGGGCCCAATGCCGTAACCTGGGGTGTTTTCCCTGGCAAGGAAATCGTCCAGCCCACTATTGTTGAGAGCGTCAGTTTCCTAGCCTGGAGAGACGAGGCGTTCAGACTGGGAACCGACTGGGCCCACTGCTTCGAGTCCAACACGGCCAGCCGTGTTTTGCTTGATCAAGTGATGAATGAGTGGTATCTCATGAACGTCGGTAAGCAATCACTAACCACGCATGGACCCGTGGGATCACTGCGCGGACGGACATGAAGCTAACGGCATACAGTCAACAATGACTTCCACGAGAACGAAACCATTTTTGATCTCTTCGAGGGCCTCGAAGTCAAGGGGCTCGACGAACCTGTCTCCACGTCGTAGCCCGGAACCACCCTTTAGTCATATGCTTGAATTATTTCTTTTGATCGGGCTTTCCTGCTCCACCAGGACGGCTTTGCATTGGCAGCGGTTGCAGTCAACCGAGACGTACATTTATTCAACTGACGTTTCGTCGATCCAGTCGCGTTGTAACTCGCAACGCATCCTTCTTTTCTGTATCTTTTCCTAGTTTTTCATTCCCAACTCATTTCGGGCTCGAGCAACATGCATGATGAAACGGCGTTTAAACACAAAAAATTACGGCAAACAGGCGGGGGCAAAGGCGTGACTTTTTCAACAAAAAGCTACACAGACGCAATGACATTGGGTGTCCATGTGAGAAGGATGTTTTGGTTTTGGTTCTGAAATGGGAAACGGAGAAGCGACAACGGCCCTTGAACAGTACAACGCGCCACGACGATTGAAGCAAAGAGGGCCTTTGACCTTTTTCTGCATGGTTATCATTTTCTTCTTCTCCTTTTTCTTGCATCATGGAATGCATAGCGTATATATACATATAAATCTCAACGATACCCCGCCTTTGCACAGCCAGAGGTGTTTAGACAAGCAGTGGAATTTGGGGTTGCGGATGTGGACTGGAGGACCTTGCAATAAACGAGATATGGGCTGTCGATAGAAGCGAATTCGAAGGTCCCTTGAAGATGCAACAGTGGAATGGGACAGTGACGTGTTTTCCGGGATGTAAATTGCCTTGGCCCAGCTGAACGAACACTGCTGCCCAATCAGCCGCTCCAGCCATCATGGGCCCTCTCCTCTCCTTCATTATTCTCCGCTCATCATGTTCGCCTTCACAAATCGGGCCATCACCGCCCTGGACATGCATGCATGATGGGGAAATCTGAAAACGTCGTGCCATCACAAGGGTTTAAGTTGTCGCCCAAAAAGGCATCTTTGCAATGCTGACATGAGGACGGGTCATAGTTGTTGTACACACTCATCTTATCTTACAGCGCCAACTCACCCCTCCCATCCGTAATCATCGCCAGCCTCATAATCCATATTGACCGCCCTGCTCTCCTCCGCGCCAGCGTCCGTGCCCTCTCTTTCATCGTCCATACCTGCCATGGCGTCGCCGCCGGCGGCTCCATTCTCCTCCTGCGTCAAAGTCTTCGTGTTGACGTGAGGCAGGGGGCTGTTCACCCATGCCAGGTCCAGCTTGCCTTGTACACCGGGCAGTTCCTTCCCGTGAAGGCTAAAGTAGACCTTTTCGGCCGTCTTGCGATCTCGGAATGATACGTGCGTCACCGCGGGAGATGTGGTGACGGACTCGAATTCACCCATATTCTGGTAGGAAAATTATTAGTGTGGACGGGAGATAGAATTGGTAGGGGGGGTGGAAGAATGTACGTACCAGCAAAAAGTGTCGGAGTTGCTCATCCCTTTCAGATGGGGTGAAGTCGACGCCCGTGAAAGCAAGCTTCTTGGGACGGTTGTCGATGGAGAACTGGGCATAGGCGGCATGTCGACCGGCTTGACCTCTGAAAGAACCCCGTCCTCTTGGTGCGAGCCCTCTTGCGCGATGGCCTCCTCGAAAGCCCCCACGACCCCAGTATCCACCTCGAGGAGGGTACTCGCCCGCTTGATCTACAGCATCGGGATCAATTCCTAACATCTTCGCCTCTTGCTCTAGAGCGGCAAGCTTGGCTCGAAGCATATCGGCACCCGACGATGACCCCGACGAAGCTTCAGCGCCACTATCCTTTTCTGCCAACTTGGCCCGTAAGCGTTCCGTCTCCGCCTGGTGCTTGGCCAGCAATTCCTGTTGTTGCTTTTCCAACTGTTCCCGTTGTTTCTGAAGCTCAGTCCTTTTATCCTGGCGCTCCTGGTATAGCTTCTGTGCCTCTTTTTGTTTCCGCTGGAACTCTTCCACGTCTATCTCTGGTACCGTATCCATTTCGTCCGAGCCAAGACCCGGCTTTGAGCCTGATCCATTCGGTATTGGCGGCAGCATCTTTTCCTTTTCCTTTTCGTCCTTGTACCAGAACACCTTGACGAACCTGTTGTCGAATATGACTTTGGGGGAGCGATAGGCGTCGTTTGCCGATGACCAGTTGTCGAATTTGACAATGGCCAAGCGTTTGTAAGGCTGCATTGATACATCGAGAATGTGTCCAAACTGGGAGAAAAAGCCCCGTACTTGGTCTTCGCCAAAGTGATCCTCGGGAATGTTTTCAACAACGATAGCTGTCTTTGACTGGTCGCTTACAGGGCCCTCGGCCGAGAATGATGCACGGGCGCCTCCTCTGCGCCCCCCTCGTTGTCTTCCTTTGCGACCACGCCCTTGACCCATTTCCATGTTCATATCAGGAGGGGGAAATGGCAACACCATGGCGTTGCTGGGATCGTATTCTATGTGAACGTTAGCGGCTTGGCCAGAAAATTAGGAGAAAATACCATCATAGTATCCCCCAAGCGCAGTAGCACCTGGACCACCAACTGACCGTCTTGATTTGAAACTTCTCCGCCCCCATGATCGTAAACGCATGTACTCCCTCTCGAGCAATAGCCCTTCATATCAAAGTCTCTGCACCTCTTCCTCCTCTGCCCACCACCCCTTCCGCTTCCTCTTCCAGCCCCAAACCATCCCGACGAGTCTCCCATGCCTGGGAACGGCATGCCCATAGCCTGCATCCTCATCATTGCCTCCATTGGATTATTGGGATCGAAGGGCGGCATCATCATACCCATGGGATACTGCTGCCCATGAAACTGACTCTGAATATTTCCATGACCCTGTCTATCTTCTGTTCGACCGCCCCTCCGCCCCCGTCTAGCCTGCTTCAACGCCCTCCCATGAGCACCATGTTTCTCGTGATCCTCATCTTGTCCCCCCGTCTCATCGATTCGTCGCTTCCGTGATGGCCCAGGACTCGCAGACGCAGCAGCGGGCCCAACAGGAACCTTCTTCGGCGGTGGCGGCGGCGCACCAGGCATATACGATCGATAGGTAATCGCCCGAAAGACATCATCGAGGAACTGTTTCGGATCTAAAGCCAATCAGTAACCTTGATAGTTTTCGGCGACAAAGCGACGAGCACTATGAGCACCAAGAAAGATGTGAGCAGCACAAACCCTCGGTCAAAAAGTCTGGAATTTCCTGCTCGCACAAGGTCCTCACGCTCTCCTTGTTCCCATCGTGTTTCAGCAAGGCAATCACGTATTCTGCCAAGACATCCGCGTCGGCATCCGACCTGCGATTCAATCATGTCGATTAGTGATATTTCTCGAGAGAATCCAGACAAGAGGTTTGAAAACGCACGTGTTTTCAATGCGCTTCACGATCCAGGCCTTCAAAAGCGGCGCATCTTCTTCGGAAAATAGCATGGTGATTTGTCGCGTAAGCAGGTACGCTGTGCTGCTCTCCGTGAGCTGAGGAGGGAAAGATTTTTAAACCATTCAGTGGATAGTTCTTCTGCTCGAGTTTTGGGAACGAGAAAATCGCGGCTGTGTCGGCTTTGGACTGAAAAAAAAAAAATCCGTCGGCGGTTGAGCTGTTGGCGAATTTGGGACTCTTGGGTTGAAAGCTAGACAGTCGGCAGGGTGCTATTGGTTGGTTTGTGCGGGAGGATAATAGACGTGGCGCGTGACAAGGGAAGGGACCTACCTAATCGGGAGCCGTGCCATGCCGTATATTTTAGAAGCAGCGTCGTGCGATAATTCCCTCCCTAATTCTATTGTCTTGTCGGATTCAAGTCACTTGAGAGTATTTGTGCCTGTAAACCAAGTATAGTCTGTGAATTCAAAAGGCATTGAATCACGCGAGTCACCCAAAGCACAGTTCATTCTAAAACTTTCAATTGATCCGAGACGACATAACTACATGTATCAAAAGCTGAACCTTGCTTCCCTTGATTATAGCCTCAACCTTGCATTCGGTTGCTTTTTATTTGTTTATGTTTTTTCCTCGATCGGCTTGCCCGTAGACTACCTACGCTTTCGATATCCGTTGGAGTTGCCACGGCTGGGGTTCCGCGAGGAAAGCACCCCGACCAAACCTTTGCTAGCAGCCTATTGACGAGATGTGCCCATTCTGTTGGCACGACACATGATTCTATCGGCGTTTGGAAAAGCCATTTACAGCTTGTCATAGTACTGTGTAGGCAGTTAGCACATGTTCGATGTGAGCTAGGAAAGTGAAAATGCTGTCGACTTACGTTCTCAACGCCCGGAACTTCAACCTTGATACCCTTGCGCTTACGCATTTCGGTGACAATGCCTCCGACCTTGGAGGTGGGGTCAAGAGGGGAGCCACCGGGCAAGACCTGCCAGTGGTCGAAGACGGACTGGGGGAAAGCCTGGCCAGAGGTGGCCTGTCGCAGGTCACCGTTGAAGCCGAAAGACTCCAAGACAGGCAGGTAGGCCTTGATGTTGAAGAGAGGAGTACCAGGACGCTGCTCCTCATTGAAGACGTGACCACGACGGCGCGTAAGAACACCGTAGACACCACCCATGGCCTGCTCGGGAACCTGGATTTCGACCAGGTAGACGGGCTCAAGCAAAGCAGGCTCGGCCATCAGAGCAGAGGCGTACAGGACACGACGGGCAGTGGGGATGATCTGACCGCCACCACGGTGAATCGCATCAGCGTGCAGGGTAACATCGAGGACATTGAAGCGGATGGATCGCATGGGCTCCTCAGCAACGGGGCCCTCACGGGAAGCCCACTGGAAACCGGAGACAACGGAGTCCTTGATTTCGTTCAGGTACTGAACAGCCTTGGTCTGGTCAACCAACAAGTTGGCACCAGTACCGTCAGGGCCGAAGCACCAAATCTTACGGGCGTCAGTGACGTCCCAGCCGAAGTCGTCAGCCAGGATACGGGCACGAGCCTTGAAATCGTCACGGGCAGAGACCTTGCCGCTCTCGATAGCCAGGGACAGTTCCTCCTCCATGGGCTCAGCAACCATGTACAGACGGTTGTGCTTGTTGGGGGACTTGGACAGGGCGGTCATGCTGGACTTGCTCTGGACGGTCTCACGGTACTGAACGACAGGGTCGGAGATTATGAGAGGAACACCAGCGTGGTCTTCCTCGAGATCCTTCAAGCAAATTTCGAGATGCAGCTCACCGGCACCGGCGACAATATGCTCACCAGATTCGGAGTGCATGGTCAGAACGCAAGGGTCAGACTTGGACAGACGCTTGAGACCTTCGACCAGCTTGGGAAGATCCTGGGCGTTCTTGACCTGGACGGAACGCTGGACGACAGGAGAGACGGAGAACTTCATGACCTTGAGGTTGTGGGCAGTTTCGGAGGTGGTAAGAGTACCGGACTTGAGCAAGAACTGATCGATACCAACAAGACCCACAATGTTGCCGGCAGGCATGTCATCGATGGGCTCGACCTTGCCACCCATCATGAGAACGGTTCGCTGGATAGCCTTGATGAAGAGATCTTCCTTCTTGCCAGGGGTGTAATTGGGGCCCTGAATGCGGACCTTGAGACCAGAGCGGACAGTACCGGAGAAGACACGACCGAAGGCGAAGAATCGGCCCTTGTCAAGGGTGGGAACCATCTTGGAGACGTACAACATAAGAGGACCCTTGGGGTCGCAGTCACGGATACCGATGGCGGCTTCGTCGTCCATGGGACCTTCGTACAAAGTCTCGACACGGTAGGTCTGGGCAGTGACGGGGGAAGGAAGGTGAAGGATCATCATCTCCAACAAGGAGTCGGCAGCAGGCAAGAAAGTTCGCATGACAACCTTGAGTAGCTGCTTGCCCTCCTTGGCACGGTCATCAACGTTAAGCTTAAGGGACAGCTTCTCGAGGAGGTTGGTGATCTCGTCGTTCTTGAAGTTCATGACGGCATTGAAGATCTTGAAAATAGGGTCCAAGATGAACTGATTGAAAGCACGCTCGAGCTGCTTACCCTCGTACGTGCCGTTTTTGGTCCACTTCTTGGTGTGAGGGTTGAAGTAGTTGTCACCCTAGAATGGGGCATGTTAGCCGATTTTGTTCTGCATATCCTGAACACAGCCGCTCCACCTCTTAAAGAAGTTGAAGGATCGAACGAAATACGTACCCAGAGACGCTCCATCATCTTGTTCTTGTCGACACCAAACTTCTTGGCGTATCGGACAGCGAACTGACGAATAGTGAAGGCCCAGCCGTGCAGACCGGAACCAAAAGCAATGGTGCCCTTGTCAGGGTAGACCTGAACGTCACCCAGAGCCTTGTCCAGGTAGGTGGAGATGATGACGTTGACGGACTCGATGGTTCGAGAGAAAGATTGGTACAGATCCTCCTTGGAGACCTGAAGTTCGAGAAGAGCACGGTCGACCTTGTTGATAATAATGACGGGCTTGATACGCTCACCAAGAGCCTGTCGGAGCACAGTCTCGGTCTGAACGCACACGCCTTCGACGGTGTCGACGACGACGAGAGCACCGTCAGTGACACGGAGAGCGGCAGTAACTTCAGAAGAGAAATCAACGTGACCGGGGGAGTCGATCAAGTTGATCAAGAAGTCCTGACCATCAGTCTTCTGGCCGACAATGTCTTTAATGTCCTCGGGGTCGTCAAGACGACCATACAGGGAGATGGCCGTCGACTTGATGGTAATACCACGCTCCTGCTCATCTGCACGAGTATCCGTTGCTCGAGCATCACCAGCCTTTGCAGAGGAGATGATACCGGCCTTGGCCAGAAGAGAGTCGGTCAGGGTAGACTTGCCGTGATCGACGTGGGCAATAACGGACATATTACGGACATTGCTAGGCTTGTCCATAAGCTGGCGGATCTCATCGATGGTGAAGCTACATTGCGAGGAAGACTGGTTGTTAGCTTCATACTCCTTGAGTTGCCAATTTCAGTCAAGTCCATCATGTTGTCCAACTTCCTCTGTCCCGTAGGCCTTTCTCTGATCGTCACCGAACTCGGTGCAGGAATGGGAACAATCCGTAGCTGAACTCCGGGCGGGGTCAAATGGACCACATCATCAACCCAGACAGGGAAAAAAATTTGTCTCCCCATCCCGCAGCTTGCTAAACGATTGAAGTGGGAAAAGAAAGCACAATCAAAGCGATGTACTCGTGTCGGATTTCATGCGACCAGAGCAGACTCCTGCGAAGAATTGCACTTACTTGACCATTTTGGCGGTGGTGTTGAGGGCGACCTCTTTACGTGGAAGATGTTGTAGGAAGAAAACTTGTTGTCGCTGAGCAAAGCGGGGTTGAAGATTGTCGCCCCGCGCTCAGGATTTATATGCTTAGGCAGCAAAGAAGAGAGTTGGCCACCAGGAAAAGATGACTCAACGACACAAGAAAAGAGTCAAATGTGACGAAATGCAAAAAGAGAGACAGCAGCAGTGACTGTCACTCTTTCAAAATTCGTCCACTTGGGGGGTATTGGAGGTGGTGGGAGGAGGGAGAGTGGGAAAGGGAACGGGGACGGGTCGAGGGAAGTGGAAAATATGGTGTGAAAAAAACCTTGCGGTTCAAGCACCCCGATGCACAGCTAGCAGACTGTCAACGCTCGCAGCTCAGCCAGCAGCCAGCAGCCGTGTCGTTAGTTAGCCTCTGTACATATTATCTCTCTGCCCCTCCAACAAGCACCACACAGCCCCCTGGCCAGTGAGAGCCGGCGCATGCGGGAAAAAAAAATCGGGCAGGTGGGGCAGCGCTGGCGAAACAAGACCCCGCCATGCGCATGCGCCTATCTATTATGCCCAGCGACTCAACATTTGATTTGACAGCAGTTGAGAGGGCAACAGCCCTCCACCGCCACCATTTTCCTTCCTGCCTTTCAAATGCAAGTACCCCGAGTTATCTCCATTCCCGCCTGCGCATATCCGATGCTATCGAGATGAACCATCTCTACCCAACTTAATACAATGGCTACACTTGAAACATGCCTTGACCCCCACTGCTTTTCTACACCGCCAATGAGGACCCATGGCATAGCTCTGACTTTGATGTGGCGCGCCGAGAGCAGCTAGTGACTTTTCAAAGCAAACATCCCGCACAGCCACCCTTGTCCCATTGCAGCTGTGAACAAAGCTTGTATATTACTGTACTTTCGCCTTCAATACATGTACGCGTATGTTGGTAATCGTAATATACATTGAATGCCCCAGCAGTCCAAAAAAATATCTCCTTCTTCATTCATCCATTGTCGTCTCGGCTTGAAAAAGGGACCTTGACACGCTAAAAAAACTGAAGATATATGACTCACACCGACATAGTCATCATGATCCTAAAATCCGCGAGTATGCGTCTTCCACCTCGCCTGCTAGCTCCAATAGAGAAACAATCACGATCTGATGAACCAAGTTCGGGAGTCTCTCTCGATGCAGGCCGATCCATTCAAGAGGTGGCGTTGCCTCGCCCATATCACGGAGCTGCGGTGTCTCGATCACGGGTGGTTGCAGTGCGAGATAATCATACTTGGACTGCGGTACGTTGACTTCGGCCGTGATCTTTTGCTGTTCACCCTCTGCTGCAGGGACCCCCGTGATCTTGACGGCCGTCATGGGGAGTTGTCGACCCCAAACTTGTTCGAGCGATTTGGAATGATTAGCCCACATGCCCCGGATGTAGCTGATGCGGGAATAGTTCCATCCAACCTCCACTTTACCCTCGAATGCACTCTTGAAGACGTAGTCGATGTGATTGCTTGTTGGCTTCTGCCATGTCTCCATCACGGCTTCAACCCGAGGGACCTTGAGGATAGTGCCGCCCCGAGAGCCTGTTGATCGTTTGACAACATCCTCCACCGTCATTTCGCCCATCGTTTTTGGTGCCTCAGCGTCTCGCACCCCAGCTAGACCAATTCGTAACTGGCCTAGTGTCATTCGTAGAATACTGTGAATTCGCCGCTGCTCGATACTGGCGGAAAATCGAGCATATGCGTTCAAGGCTTCCATCTTGAAAACTTGGTGATCAGAAAAGGTGCTGGGGAAGACACCCAAATTCAGAGCTTTCAAAGTCACCACAACGTCCGTGTCCAGAGAAATGGGGGACTTGGACAAGGTATCATCCACTGGGATTCTGGGCACGGCTGCAGACTGCTGCAGCAATGGTCCGCGTGAGTTGATGGATCTTCGTTTCATAAACTTTTCAATCTCCCTCAGTGATGATTTGAAATTCTCTCGCCGTTCTTGGACGAGCTTATGCAAGGCTTGATAAAGTGCAACGGATTGAGCCACTGAAGTTGTTGTCCCAAAAACCTGCACTGCTTCACCATCCAATATGGCCACCAGACGATCGGCACTTCCTTCTTTCTGCTCTCGCACGTTGTACATGAGGAATTCTAGAGACGTAACATCGGCTACCAGGAAAGCATGATAATCAAAAGCCGCCTTGACTCGCAGCGCGTTGAACGCTAGAGATGCTTGCACAAGTGGCGTTTCATTGAGAGCTTCCTCCCGACGAGGCCAATGAATTGACGACCGTAGTCTGAAGTCCTGCAGGGCAACAAATCCACTCAAACGGCCTGTGCAGTCAATGCCGACCTTTTTGAAGCCTAGGCAAAGATTCTGCTCCCAATCGGATGTTTTCTTCGATGATATCCAGAATTCATTGATCTGGAATATTGATTTGCCGATGGCTTGCCCAAGATCGACGCTGACGTCGAGCGCTGCGATGGATATCGTAGCAGTCCATGGAAACGCGGCTGTGGCTGCAACCTCTTGGTATCGCTGCACAAGATGCGCCTGAGAGGTCTCAATTGGCATCTTGGGAGCTTGCACTGGCGGCTTCTGTCGCAGCTCTTCTGGATACCAAATCTCACGAAACAATAAAAAGTCTTGAACCTGCTTGGCATTGACAGACACCTTCATGGGACTGACATTAAGAATGGCAGACACGCCGCTCGTTCCACTGAAGTGCTTGCTATTCATGAATGAGATAGTCACGGAGTCAAGCTCGAAACTGGCGGTGGAATCACGAGAGTACACGTGCTGCACCGACGCTTGCGGTTTAGTGACCACCCCGGAGATGGCAAAGAAGTTACCTTGTTCCTGAGATGTAACAGTGTTCAGAGTGAAGTACATATTGTCGAAGCAAGTTGTGGCGGATACCCGGGCAATGGGCTGACAGCTGAGGGAGAACTCCTGTTTCGAGATTCGTAGACCAAGATTCACTCGTAAGCGTCCTAAAACAGTGCTAGGGTCTGCAGTGAGCAGATTATCTTCATCTGTTGCAGACTTGGCTGACTTGAATTTTGGCTGCTCCGACTGCTGTTTCAACTCATTCTCTGACCATTCCCGCTGACGATTCACCTCATCGTCACTGACGACTTTCTTGACGGAAGAAAGAATATCGAGTACAAGCGGAACCACAGATGGGTATAGAATATTGCTGGAAGCATTGATCTTGATCTCCCCGTACAGAGACGGGTCCTCTTTTCCATTGTCACAATACTCAGCTTTCCATGCGAGACCTGGAGTGCGCAAAACAGCACCAGAGCCGGAATCATCGGCGCTGAATTGACCATATTTTCCTGCCAGGGATGGCTGGCTATACTTGGACTCTGCTACACCGCTGGTTGTATTTCTTTTGGTTGACACATAAACAACAGCACCCGCAAAGTCCGCATCAACGAGGAGGCTCTCTAACCTCTTTTTGCCAAAAATGCTGCGTTGTCGCGGCGGTGGTGGCGGTGCCGGGCTTTCGGGCTTTTTAGGTGCCGCCATCTCGTTCGTCACGGGATTTTCTATTGTCCACTGTGCCGAGGCTTTCTGGACATTCTTCATAGACAAGGATATAGATTCGATGAGATTCGCTGCAGGGACAATGAAGGCAGAAGTTAACCGAAGGTCTAAAGAGTCTCCGACGGCTTGAAATGCCATTCGGCGGGCGTCAGGTGTCGAGACGTAGGCGACATTGAATATAACTTCTGGTAGCAAGGCCGAGTGTAGGGATCGGACAGCTTTGTCTTGCTCCGGAGGCACGGTTTGGAGTAGGAAGTCCTCAATCGTTAGACGTGCGGATTTTCGAGTTCGAGTACCAAACTCGATGAGCTTGATTGACAGAATCAAGTCTTCTTTTGTACTTTCCACGTCCGTGGACTTCTCCGCAACGTCCCAAGAGAAACTCATGTTTCGAAGTTCAAATCTGTACGTAATGGATGAGAGTACCGACTCTAAAAGATCCGCGTCTTCGGTCCACTCGTCCTCATCATCAGTGGTTTTGATCTTGGGCTTAGCTTTTCTTAGCTTTCGAAGATACTCCAATTCTCGCGATGTATCCAGATCCCGAATCCTGGATCCCATGTAACCGATGACATCAATTACTGTCGAGACTGTCTCAGGCGATAATTTCATCGCGAGGTTTTCATTGCGGAAGTGAAGAGACCAGTCCTCTTTTCCATTGTCTCCACGGCGAGAACTTGCCGAAATATTGATGCCCGTGGAGAGGTTTCCACAAGACCGCATCGCATCTGGCTTTCCGCGACGAATGTCAAGGCTGATCTGGCGCAGGTTGATACGTAAGTCCGGATATTTGAGTGGTAATTCCTTTGGATCATTCTGATTGGAGGCTTGTAACGTAACTTTATCCAAAGCAAACAGAATTTGAGCAATCGGTTCGTCAACAAACTTCACGGATGTCTTGGCTAATATCCTGACCCCAGCCAATGCAAGATGGCTATTGTATGCCAGGCTGCTAAATTTCGAGGACGATGCAGATGTACTGGTGTGTTCTGTTGCTTTGGCTGATCCGAATGTTTCCGTATAATGATTTTGAATGATTTTGATTTGCTGTTGGACCTCTTCTACGGCTCCAGAGATCTGTGGACGATTCAGCGCTGAAAGCAGGCTATATATCGCAGAAGCGTCCAAGCGAATCACCTCCATAGACGTGAGGACGTTTACCACGTTGCCAGTCGATTGTGTGTGACTAGTGACCCGTCCGTTTGCAGGCGGAATTTGCAGCAATGAGATACTCCGTGGCTCATCCTTGACATTTATTTGCATCTCGTGAGAGTTTTCTTTGATGTCGAAATCGAAGATAACCTCTTTGCCAAAGTTGGCTGCGCAAGACGCCCTAGCAACAGAGCCACAAATTTTGTACGTCAAGGACTGTACTAGCGGCATACTCATGGTGTAGCCGTCCAGAAACATGGCTATGTTGACGGTGAAAGTAGACATGCGCTTTTTCGTCTTCTCTCTTTTCTTGTCTCCTTCGGGCGAGGATGGTAGCAGGTCTTTCAGCTTGTTCAACCGGGCAACTTCATCCACGATGAGCAAATCGAGAACTTCCAACAAGCCAACAGGATCTTGTCTTATTTTCAAAGATAGCTCCCTCGAGCTCGCAGAGGCCTTGATGGTGTGGGCCACGCTGCCAGAAGTCTGCTGAATCTCGTGAGCGCCGAAAACGCTGGGCTCTTGCAGCTCAAACAGACAAAGGATATGCCCATGACTCTGCACCTTTGACGTGACCGACTTGCAGTTCAATATGGCAGTCGCCACCCTCAGGTCTTGTCCAGTGTTGCAAAGCACAACTGATGTTTTTAGGTCTTCGGCTGTCGATTTCGCCGTCAGGTTGATAGTTTCTGCTTCAACAGATCCCTTGGCCACCTCAAACACTACATGATATGCTCCCGGTGGTTGGGAAGCTTGGGCAGTCGGTTCCGGGGTATGTGTGGTTTCGTGGGGTGCCGAAGGCCGAGCTTTATTGTAGAGACATAAAACATCTTCTGCTAGTTCACATAGCTCCCAATTCAGGTGAATAGCTGCTTCTCCACAACGCAGGTTGATAGTAGTCAACGGTCCATAGAAGTCTTTTATTTCTGGAAGTGCATCAGTTGGAGCGGTGGGCCTCTTGTCTGCCCTCACTTTAAGGTCAAGAAGTTCGAAACTGTTCTGCTTAGGGCCAGGGTCTAGCACAAATTGCAGCTCAGAAAGATGGCAAACGCCAAGAATAGGGTACTCTCGTGACGACGGTCTGTTCTCTGTCCACGTTTCCCCGAAAATGTTCTTCAACAAGACTGATCTTGAAGGATCTTTCAAGTCCCAGCTGCGCCAATTTTGGAATGCGGCAACTACTGAGGCGATAGCGTCATGGGGTGGTCTGACAGATTGGTCTCGACACTTCCCCAGAATATCTGCACGCTTATCTTGGTCCAAGGTAGACCATATTTGTCGCAGTCGCATGATGAGCTTCCACGAGTCAACAGTTCTCATGTGCTCATGAGCAGATCGCAGTACAGCAGAAGGGCGGACGAGAAACGGCGGATCATTCGCTGCTCCGCCCTCTTCTAACAATCTGTGTGCCAAGTACTGGAAACAATTCTCCCGGCGAGAAGAGGTCTCTGACAGCAAATTACTAAGCTCAGAAGCAATGCTACCGGTTCGGTGAATCAGAGAGGCCAGATACTCGATTTTCCCAGAGGCAGTACTGCCCATAACGGAGCCAACGTCGGCATCAAAGTGGGTAATGTCTTTTGCGCCGAGTGACAAGTGGATGTTGTTGATATTGACCATGACCGCAGCCTGTGGGGGTTCGATCGGAGAGAGTCTTTCCGATGCAGATAATTCAGCTGATACAAGGCGAAAGTGAGTCGATGTTCGAGATGTGCGAACATCAGATGCGCGGTCTTTGACCGTGCGTGTAATCAACAAGGTTTTCGAGATTCGTATGTCATACTGATCTTGTTCAGCCGAAGTTGTGTTCCACGACTGGGGCGTTGAGGAGTTCAGGAAGCGAATATTGGCTTTCGGCAACTTGACCAAGAATTCTTGCATGGAGCCTGTAATATGGATTTGCTTCTTCTCCGAGGATATTTGGCCAATTGAATCGACTTGAAGCATGTCCAGGATATCCTCTGGCTCACCTGGCTGCAAAGCGGCCAACAGGTTATTTACCTGTCGGATGGCCTCCGGGTTGAAAAATGCGGTAATGCCTGTAGGAAACTCAATCATTGCGCTCGCTTGCGCGTGATCTTCACTCAGGTCATCAGGATTGATGTCGTCCAAGGAGGCACTACTAGCCATGAACTCGTCATCATCTTCATCTACTGCATCTTCGAACGTAGCCTCACGTCCATCGGGCCTGACAGTTTTCAAGGGAAAGTGAGGAGCAAAGTACTGGCTAGAGAAGGCAACGGATGAATACTCATTGTGGTCGCCAGAGGGCTGATCTCGATTGGGTTGTTTTATAGAAGTGATGTTAAGTTCTGAAGGCAATATCACTTTCTTTTGCCCTGGAGCGCGTTTCACCTTTTCAGTGCCACTTGAATGGCCTGACAATCGCGAGGTTTGTCTTGACCTTGTGCGACTGCGTGGTTGGCTTGGTGGAACGTGAAAGCTACCGGCGCTGGAACTTGACAATGACCAAAACGAATTCTGACGTTGTAAACGATTTGGGAATTGAGGTGTCTCCACCCCTTTGAAGGACCCTTTGTCATCTGCCTCGGCATTTGTTACAGGATAGGCTGGCGGTGGCACACACTGTGCCGGAGGATCGAATGGTTCTGGTATGAAATCATGTTCAGCGCCTTCGCGGAGAAGAAAAGGCGTTCGCTCCGTACGTTGGTCCTCTCTGCGCAGCAAAGCTTGTTGGGTTTTGAGCTCTTCTCGGAAATGAAATTTTCGGCCGATTGTCGCGAGGCGAACATCAGTTTTCAAGTAGGCCATAGTCTCAACTGGGTGATGCCGCCGTGAAGTGTGTCTAGCCGCAGATTCTGCGTTGACACAAGACACTTCAATATGGGGAATGTTGATGTTTGTACGATTAGAATAATGAGACCCTGCCCAATCATTGCTTCGTACCTCGATTGCTCCTGTAGACATCAGAAACGCTGCGTCGTCCACATGAAGCCACAAATGAACTGATGCCACATCTACGCGAACAAATGTCACATCGTGGAAGACGAGAGAAGAGTACGGTACCAGAGCATTCTCAACGTCATCAAACGTAAATCCAAACGCAGTACCACCTTTCGCCAGAGCAGACATAAAGTCGGATGTGCACTCTCCTTCGACCATGCCAACTGAAACATCCCAATTGCAGAGGTAGGTAGGCTCAGAAGGAGGTAGACCAAATGTACGGTGGCCATAGACGCGTACACCATCAATGAACAGCTGTGTGTTGGCAGATGAAGCATTTGTGCTGTCGGGCGTGAGGATCAAGTTGCCCAATGACAGGCTAAGTGGACTGAGCAAGAGCTCCATATCCATGTAGTAATTTGTGAACCTGAGATCAATCGACAGGTCGGCCAACTCGCATTCGACATAACGATTAGCTGAGTAAAGGTTCACCGGTAGTAGGATGCGTGGGCTGTGTGTTTTGACAGACAGAACAACGTCAAGGTCGTTGGACTTTTTCAGGGGCGCTCGCAGAATAGTCTCGGCTTCAGGTTTCCGAGATTCCAGCTGAAGTTGTTCTTGGTATTCGTCGAGGGTTTTGAAATGAACGTGGTCGCCGAAGTAGTTATCCTTAAGGACAAGCATGTAGCGAATGATGAATCCGTACAGATACACATGGGGAGAGTCGATATGAACATTCAGAATGAGGGTATCGGTGTTTGCCGGCGTTGTTGTAACATTGTACTGATAGCTTCCGGTCACTGATATGCCTTCCCCATGTCCAAGGTCGTTGGAGCCCAAAAAGGCTGCCTGTGTGTCAGTTTGCGGTGCATTCAGAGAGAGGTCTAACGAGTCTGCTCTAATGTCAAAGGGTATCGCGTTTTTGTTTGGCCGAAACTTGTCTAGGGGTATCGAGGTCTCTGTCTTGAGAAGAGGGCTTGAAATGATCAAGAAACAATTGTCGTCGAGTGCAGTGGCCTTGTCGATGATATTTTCGTCGTTGACATTGAGATAAAGTTGCAGATTATGAAGGTCGAGTTTCAAGCGGTATATATATGGCGTGAACACGAGATATTCGGACGGTGGGCCACTAGCCCAGTCATCTACGAGGTCAATAAGCAGGAATATGTGGTCGCGCAGTAAATATAGCTTCATATCGTCGCAGGCAATATTGAAATACCAGGTACGCAGGGTGTTCCATTCCAGAGGGTTAGAGAGGTCGCATTTGATGCGTTGCGCTCCGGAGGTCCAGAGCAAGTCGTGGTTGACACTACTCCATAGCTCGGTGCTCGGGAGATCAATGTCTAATTGATTCTGATACCCGATCTGCTGTGCGAACATATCCATAGAGTAAGAAATGGTAGAGTTCGAAGGTGCTTTGATTTCCAACCAACCGCCGGGTCGAACTGGTTGGGCATCTCCCTTGTTGCTCTTTTTGTTTTTGTTGCGTCGTTTTTTTGGGCCTGTCTGCCGTCCGATCGGTGGTTCCTTACCACGCCATCGCCAGTTCTTGCTCTCTTCTCGAATGGGTATTCGAAATGTTACTGCATCCTCTAATTCTATATAGATTTTGAATTCTGTAGGCGCCCTCCATGAACCAGCAGCCAAGGGTTCAGCCGCGATGGCATCCTTCGATAATGATGGGTAGAAGACACGCTGTAAATCGGCCCTCATTCTGTCAGCCCATGGTCCGTAGTTCAGCGTTCCGCCTTTGATCGAAAGTGTCATCCCCCAGGCTGGGGGCTCGGAGCCATTCATGTTTATGTGGAAGCTCAAGCTACTTTGTCGTCGAGCCGCATCTGTAACCTTGGTCACCACATCCCAGTAGATAGTGAAAGTTGCAGAGGGAGAGTCGAGAATGGTCGTCACAGCAGCATATTCAACTGATGACCATCTTGATTTATCGTCCTGATATCTGTCGTCTAAGTATCGAGACAGACCTTGCCATTGACTAGACCCTGGAATATGAGAGACTCCTGTGCCCAGAGCCCCTCTCGAATCGGTCGAGAATGACTCGACTGAACGACGCCAAGACGGGACCATATTGCGCAGTGAATGCAGTGCTTTGCGTCGGGGAAGACGAAAAAATGACCATTGGGAGGGAGGTTCGTGATTTGAAGCATCTTCTCGTTGCCTAGTGGCTCGAGAAAGCTGGTCCTCCTTGAACTCGTCATTTTCTCTCATCTCAACCACAGGACGGTCAAACTGAATCTTGAATACCTGGCGATACAGGTCGCATGTCTTGGTGTTTGAAGCATCTACAATCGTAGATGCAGAATTAGCCTTAACAATAAGGATAGCTTTTGTATTGTCATTACCGATGACCACGGCAGGTTTTTGGCACTCAACGTGGATTGGAAATAGCTGCAAAAAAGAGGGCAATCTATTCGCAGTATCTTCGCTTGTGTCGTCGAGACTCTCAGAGATAGCAGACGAGTGGTCTGGAGGCGAAAGTTGTGGTGGTGAGAGAGGTTGTTTCTCAGATGTTATGCCGTTTGTTTCTTGGGGTAAGACATCTTCTTCTGCCGAATCCCTCCGTTGGCGGGGTCTAGATCGTAGATGCGACTCGTCCTTTTCATCGAATACTTTGCTGGGCTTTGATCCAACAGAGTGGTTATCCGACAATCCGGCGAGGACGCTGTCGTAAGCCGGACTACGATTGTAAACGAACCATTCAATGCCAACAAGTTTGACATGAATCCGGCATGGAAGTGTAGAGTTCTTTTGTTTTTCGGACGCGGACGCTTCTCCATGAGAGGTCAAAGTAAGCAAATCTACCTCACGCACCCGACGTAGCCAGTAACGCCAAGCGATATCACCGTGCTGAACCAAGAAGGTCTCGTTCGGTCCATGATACCGCAGTCCCGTGAAGAAAATTCGACCGCCGAGAAGGGATATTTGGATCGCTTTGACATCGATGTAGACTCGGTATGCGCTCCAGGTGTATGTTCGAATGGCAAAGGAGACAATTGAAGCAAAGAGCCGATTGAAGTAGAGAAGGAAGAATATTGCTAGCAGGCCGCTGATGATCAAGAAGATGAGAAACTCGCTGCAGCAACAAGATGCGAGATGGGATTAGCTACTCGGCGCGTACTCAAGGGGAAGATTTGACCTCATACAAATTGAACGCGGGACCAGCGTCTCGGCCTTCGAGATGCAATTCTGTTGGTGTCATTGCGTCGACTTGGAGTTCAACTCGGCAGCTCCCCTGGCACGCGTGCCTTTGAGAAGCATTATCCAGCGCTGCTTGTGGCACCCATGCAATGATGCAATGCACTTGCGTTATGACACAAGGGAAAGGATCGTCCGCGTGGCAAAGAGCATTGTCGCTGCAGTAGCCGGTGTGGTGCTTGTATTGCTCAGAGGTGTATCTAGAAAATGTGACGAGCTGCGACGAGATCCAAATTGGGATCCAAATTGGGATCGAGGTTGAAGTGTCAGCTGAATGTCACTGACACACCCACTGTACAATGTATTGGATGCTGCTTCACCTCTCTTGAGCCGCCCTGCATGAGTCCACTGTAGGCCAGAGTACCATTGTGCTTACAGAGCCGGTTAGCCAATGCGCGTCAGTCCACTCCATCGCTGGCCGCTGGCGGACATTTGTACTTGCGGCCCGGATTGGCAACCCTTCCCCAGACCCTGGCAAACGGCGACATGGACCAGGCAAAGTCCACCCAGAACGTTTTGTCATGCAATGACTGCATCGTCATCACACAAACGCGGCTCGTACCCGATCACTCGTCATCGAGCCAGAAAAAATACCCCATTCCAAGCCCTCCGCACGACAGCGTCTTTGACATTCTGCAAATCGCTAGCTTTTTCTCTGTACAGTTGTTGACGGTCCAACTTGCTCAGTCATGACCTAGCTTCACACGTCATCGTTCCCAGCAAGCTTCCTATAGCTTGTCTTGGTCCTCCGGCACTTGAGCACTGGCTTGGCCTTCACAGGCATCATGTCGTTCAACCTCACCTCCATGAGCTCTAGCTCATTGTCTGGAGGCGGCACAGGACAAAAATTCACATATGCCACTACTGTAGTAGCGGGCGTCGCGTCTCTCGCAGCAACTTCTTTGTCCATCGTGTTCGTATAGCGCTACGCTGAATCGCAATGTCGTCACTTGGACAGCATCTAATTGTACCATTCCCGTAGGTCAATATGGCTACAGGCAAAGAACTACCGGAAGCCTCTTCTCCAACGATATGTCATACGTATCTTGCTCATGGTTCCCATTTACTCCATCGCATCGTTCACGAGCATGGTTTCTTTGACTGCGGCCGCATTCATCGATCCGATCCGAGATATATACGAAGCGTTCACCATCTACACCTTTTTTCAACTCTTGATCAACTACCTGGGCGGTGAGCGGGCCCTCATCATCATGACACATGGCCGAGCTCCTGTTGAACACTTATGGCCCCTTAATCATGTGCTGCGCAAAGTTGACATATCTGATCCTCACACATTTCTGTCGATCAAGCGGGGGATTCTACAGTATGCTTGGCTGAAGCCCATTCTTTCCATTGCCGCGATCATCATGAAAGCCACTGGTACTTACCAAGAAGGCTATATCGGTGCCAAGTCTGGCTACTTATGGAGTGGTATCATCTACAACATCAGCGTCACCGTCAGTTTGTACTCGCTGGGTCTTTTCTGGGTCTGTATGCATAATGACTTGACACCGTTTCGGCCTGTCCCCAAATTTCTCTGCATCAAGCTCATCATTTTCGCGTCATACTGGCAAGGCTTTTTCCTCTCGATTCTTGTATGGCTGGGCGCCATCCCGGACGACGTTCAGGGTTACACAAGAGATAATCTGGCAGCCGCCATACAAGATGCCTTGATTTGCGTCGAGATGCCGGGCTTTGCTGTTGCTCATTGGTATGCCTTTTCGTGGTACGATTTCGCCGATAATAGCATATCAAGTGCTCGCATGACCTTGACCCATGCCTTGAAAGATTCCTTTGGCACCAAGGACCTCGTACAAGATTCCAGAGAAACCTTTCGGGGTAACAAATACGGTTACCGAGCATTTGACTCGGGGGACAAGGTCATGGCACACGAAGATTCCGAGTCGCGCTTCAATCGATTAAAAGATGGCATGCGTTACGAGCGGGGAGGGAAAGGCAAATACTGGTTGCCTAAACCGGGCGAGATCAATGCGACTTCACCAAGTGAAATTCATGTCACGCCCCCCTTGCTCGGTAAACCCAGCTCCAGTCGAGGGAACACGTTTGGTGATCAGACCAATGGTACATTCGATGAGCCCGAGCTGGATGATGATGAAGAGCGTCTCTACAGCTCCGCGCGGGAGCTAGAATACGGCGATTGGAATGTAAGTACTGCCATACTTTCTGAATGGCGTTGGTTGAAACAACACACATATCTAACGACTTCCACAGTATCCTGTCATCACAGCCAGCGAGCCGCTTGCTTCACGTTGGAGACCGTCAGTCAGCAGTGGAGGCAGATCTCCAGCTTGGACGAGTGGCCCGACAAGACCGCCTGCTGGTTCTAGATCAAACAGCCAGGCTCACTTGTCACCGCCGCCTCAAGCAGATGAACCTCAACCGGTGGCAGTAGTGGTCAAGAGGAAGAAGAAGACCAAGAAAGTCGTCAAACATCCAGACCCTGTGCCGGCAGATCTGGGCCTCAGCCAAGGACCTCCTGGGTCGCCTCCTGCGGCTGCAGCGTCTGCCAGCGTGCACAAACCAGAGCCAGAGGAGGCGAGACTATGGAGCGATTCAGCTGTAGATGAGGAGCCGGTGACCACGCCCAGCTATCATGTAGATGACAGCGAGGAGTTTCGCAATGTGTGGGACGGTAACAAGTGATCAAATGTGTTTGTGTGTATAATGTGCGAACCTTGAGGCCAGTAGGTGATTTTTCTTTGACAGTTGACAATCAATTAGTTGGCCGTTCACAAAGCGAGGAGTTATGGAACTGTACTTTGGCCTCTGCAAATATTCCTGCATTTTGACAAAACCACTCAAGTGACCACTAGTGTCCTTTTTTTTTAATTGGCCCTTTGTCCCGATAAATAGTCTAACCCACTACTTTAAATTATTTCATTCTGATGATGACTTATCTGTCAATCAAATCACATCCGTCCATCCGTCTTGCCCTGCACCCACTTCTCAATCACCCTCCTCGCATACTTCTTCCGCCATGCCCCCTACCATGGGAGGCGTCTCGCCCGTCGTCCAATCCACCTGCTTGTCATCCGGCTCGAATTCCAGCACGCCTCCTCTCGCAAAAATGTCCTTCCACTCCAGCCAAACTCCTATCCCACCCCTTGCCGTTCACCCGGAGCGACTGCACGTAATACACGTCCTCTGCGCCCCCGCTGGTCCTAATCTTCAAATCCAAATGTGTTGCCGCCATTGATGGAGCCGGTCTGCGGTGGGCCGTTTGCTGCTGCGATGTTTTGTACTGTGGATGATGATGGTGATGTTGAAGAGATGGTGGTTGATGTGATGGGTTGCTGTGGATGTCTGTAGGCTTACGTTACTTTTTGCCAGATCAACACCGGCAGTCGCAGCCAGCGCCGTCTAGATTTCAAAGGCACTTATTGCCCATACTATTGCCAAAAACGATGCAGATGACATTCCACGCGGCGCACCACAAACGGCGCGGCTGCGATGAGGCCCTGCTAATACGGCTTGTACTAGTGCCCTCAGCGCAACAGCATTGGACACGATTTGAGACGATTTGTAAAATGCAAGAAACGAGAATAGTACCAGCATTTGACTTTGCTAGCTTGGGCTGATAGCTTAATGAAGAAAACCGCAGACTGACTGGTCAAGACGTGTACAGAAGAACTTGCCAAAAGTAACAACCACATTGAATCGTCACGCGTTTCCTCCCGTCATTTGTCGAACTTGGGATCGATTGTATTTTGCTTTGCGCCACCGTCTCATTCGAATCACCGTCACGTCTCGGGCACTCTGACATGCGATCCATACTCTACTATGCCAATGTCGAGAGGCTTGAATCTGGACTCTACGTAGCAAAGTAAAGATAATCAAAGCGATGCATTCTTTTGGAGACAGTGATCATCATCATTACCGCAGAAAGCTTTCCTGCTGTAGGGTAGTTGGGCTTACTGTGATTACTCGCACGGTCAAATTACGATGTGATGAACTTGCCAATGACGTTTTTTTTTTTTTTTTTTGGTTAGTCCAGTGAATGACTTAGCTTAGGATATGACAGTTAACAAGTGAGGAGCTCTGGCTGCAAAAACATGGACGAAATGTTCCCATGACGGAGATTGCGCCCGACACAAACTCTCGAAAAGTCGTCGGCTGGGATGGAAAGTTGAGTTCATTACGTCCAAAATTGAAATATGGTTTGCCTCTTTTCAAGGTGTCATACCATATTGTCGGCTCCACTGAATAGAAATGGTGATCTGGATCCAATCGTCCCCCGGATTTTTGTGGATCCGACACAGTGCAGGCGGTGTGAGAAATTTTGTCGGTCAACAAAGGCAGAATCTGTCCCGCCATACTTCCATCACCATCATACAGAAACGCGTGCTGAAATCTGCCAATCGACTCTTTTAAAGAGTATATATACCGTTGATCTGGTTAAAGTTGATCAGAAGGCTATACCCACCGCGAGAGTCGCGTCCTGGCTGCATAGATCGGTGTGCCAAACAGAAAGCCGGAGCCCCTCGACGCCAATGGGACGCAGACCGAATCCGCTGATTCTCGAATACTTCGAGCGCGGTCCAAAACTAAACGACAATAGCAATCGATACCCCCATACTTGCAAGCAATGCGGTGAAAACTTCCCCAAAGGTCGTATCGACAGCTTGACCACGCATATTACCAAACGATGTCCCGCCATCTCGGACTCGGAACGCATGCGAGCATGTCTCGAGCTTCATGGTATCACACATGCTAGGTCCGCCGCCGAACGACACCATCAGGCTCAGGCTGCCCAGGCTGCTTCTCAGGCCAATGGCCAACAAATGTCTCCGAGCGCTCTCCCACAAGGGTGGAGCGCATTGGAAACGTTGGCCGAAGCCTCTCGTCAGGTTGATCTTAACGAGAACAGCCGCGGGAACAAAGCCCAGCAGCAGCCTGATCAAGCTCAAACCCAGGCCCAAGTCGAGGATAGCAGTGCCCAGAATGCTGAACGATTTGAACTACAAGAGCAATACACATTGGACAACCCGCCTGCTAGCTACGAGACTTCCAGGTCGCAAATCAATGGCAAAAAGAGTGAGTCTTGCCACCCTATTTAGTTCTCTTGGTCTGGTTACTGTAGCTGACATGAATCACACATAGGTTCAGTAGCCTTCCAGACCCCGCCCCCGACCGTCACGGAACTTTCTCCCGAAGAAAGACTTCAAGCACTTCTACCGGCTAGCGAAACTTCGCCCGATGCCGCAAATATTTCTGTGGCAGTGGCAGCTGCTGCTCGTCTCAATCCCTCGTTGCTCGATCCACAGCTCGTCGATGGCGATACGACACCTACATCACCGTCTGTTGCGGACGGTGATGTTGCTCCTGCGGCAAATGAAGACACCCCTAATATGGCTGTCGACAACAGTGCCAGCCAACCTTGGGGCGAAATGACCTACTTAACCTCAACTTCACCGGCCCCTCTTCTTGACGAGAATCCGCCTCTACCTCCCTTGCCCATGAATAGGGGCGGAGTCCGAATGGACACAAGTGCTGGCGTATTGAACGGCCGCACGAGACATTTCCGATCCAAGTTCACGCCAGCCAGACGCCAGGAGGTCAAAGAAGTTCGCAAGCTGGGAGCCTGTATTCGTTGCCGCATCCTACGCAAAATCTGCAGTAAAGGAACACCATGCGATACCTGTCGTAAGGTTCTTTCTCCACGTGTTTGGATGACTGGATGCGTCAGGTCCAGGCTTCATGAACAACTTGATCTGTACTCTGCTGGTGTGCAGGTTGTTTTGTCGCAAAATCGAATCAATCTTTTGAAAGAGCAACTCAAGTTGATTAATAACGGCTCTGTTGTCGAAGTTTCCCATTTTGCGGAGGCGGGCAAAAACATTGTGCTGGCAGCCGTGGTAGCTGTGTTGCAACCTCTCCAGCAAGCCGATATAGTCAGTACCGAAAGCCAAGGGGCCCTTCACCAAGTCATCATGATTGACCAGGATAAGGACGATGTGCCTGGCAAGATCGAAATGTACATGCGTGATGTCCTTGATCTCTTTATCGAACGGGAACCGTCCAAGTTCATGAGAATCACGCTCGAAACCGCCAAGGAACAACTAGCCGAATCAGAAAATGAGATACTCCGGAAAGCATTGGAGCTATGGGGTCTAGTGGAGAGCATCGATCGCGAAAGACAATGGAGCATTGTTGAAAAACCAAGTGCCGACGCGGAGGCAGGGAGACCCATCAAGGAGGCGGAAAATGAGAACGACGCCGACACCTACACCATGATGTGCATGCAATTAAACGCCGCGGCGGAGCGCAAAGCCAACAACACCTCCAAAGCCCTCTTGAACCTCATGGACCGACAGCTCGCCGATAGCAAAACCAAGGTCGGCTTCCACATCTACCTCACGGCGCTCATTTTTCTAAACTGCGTAGAAAAGTCCACCTGGGCTTTCAAAGCATGGGAACAAGACCATCTGCGACCGGGCTGGCCTCTCGAGCGGGACCCCAGTGTTTTCACCCAGCAGGGTGGTAACCTCGCCGGCCTGATCAAGATGCTCCTCGGGATTCGAAAGGCGCTACCACAAACCTGTCGCGACGCACAAGGCAGATTGTCGACGCAGGAGCAAGACCCCGTTGTTGTCAAGTATTTTCTGAGTCTTGACATGGAGTGTACGTGTACCACCATGGCAACACCTCACACCTGCCCACCCATCCAACTTACATGTTCTCTTGCTAGACGATACAATCGAAGCCCGTCAACGCGGCTCCCAATTCTCGCCTGCTGACTCGCGCTCTCTCGAGCTCATGTTTTGCTCGCACCTACTGCTTCCGAATGCCCCGGGTTAAATATCCGGGGTATCGGCATTCACGCGTAACGGATAACGATGGGGACGGGAATGATACCTCGGAGTTTGATGCGTTTTTTTTTCCCAGTTGTCCTTTTCATGTGAGGCTTAGGCGTTGGTATTGAAAAGACTAGGTTGGGCGGATAATGTTGTTTTGACTAGTGCTGATAGGATGATATATTGCGCAAGCCAAATACGGGATTGTTAGGAGAATTGAGTAGACCAACTTTTCAAGACGCAAAGTACAGAATCAGAGACTGTCAGGCATCGCATTCAGTTCATGCTAGCAAATACACTTCATACCATCATGACCATTCTCCTTTCTCCACCGCCTATCCCTACGCATCCACCTTGGGAGCACTCTGCCCCGACCTCTTCGGCTTCTTGAAACACGCAAACTCGTTCTTACTAGCCTCTCTCAACTTCTTCAATACGCTTCTCATCTCGGGTAATTCGCTTTGCAGCCTAGCACGAGCGTCATTATCCGTTCGCCCGTCTAGGTCCTGGTAAATTTGGCTTTGTAGCTCCGACGCCCTATCTGTGGTGTAGTGGCTGAGGGTTTGGGCGATGAACTCCACGTCGAGAGTAGCCTGCATGAGGGCCTCGAGGGAATAGCGCGGGCGGCGACGGAACGCGTCTAGGAGTTGAAGAGAGGTTTGCTCGAGCAGGAACGAGAGGACCTGGGGGGTGAGAGACGGCGCGGTGGTGGATAGTTGGGAGTGGACGAGGACGAGAGCGAGGAGGGCTTCGTAGACGTAGGGCTTTGCGGTGGAGGGACGGGTGTTTGGCTCGGGGGCCCAGTCTGGAGCGGACAGACCTGCTTTGATGATCTCGCTGAGCTTCTCGATGGATTGTTTAGTGTAGGATTGGAAGAGGCGAGCGTCGATTTGGCCAAGGACATCGCGAATAGTCTTGGACTCGTCGGTGAGCTTGACGGAGAATGCGTTCTCGAACTGTGAGTTTAGGCTGGGGACGACTTGGGACCGGAGGGCTTGCAGGTTGCTTAGGGTGAGCAGCATGCGGATGTTCTTTTTTTTTTTTTTTCAAAATTCGAATTGAGGTTAGTTTTGGAGCGGGGGGAATGAAGAAATCGGTGGTAATTGCTGGGGAAATAGGACACTTACCCGGTCGCCTGCATCGAGAGTGCTCTTGCGCATGATGGTGCTCGGGACATATGTGGGAAGCAAGTCTTGTGAAACAGCCCATTCGTCTTCGTTCTTCTTAAGCGATCGCTCCGCATTCTCAACCATACCACTCAGTGCCTTATACAGCGTGGTGACGTATTGGCTGCGAACCATCTGTAGCAGCTTCGCAGGCGGGGGAAGCACGATGTTGCCTGCCCCCGGCTTCTCCATGGCGTCGGGGATATAGAGAATCTTCTGCATGCCTGACAGCAGCGCCCCTTCAAAGGCAGAAAAGGTGGCCGGCATTCGAGTGACATCGCCTGAATCGGCGGGACGCTGCCAGTCCTCTACAAATTTGATGTTCTCTGCATCGCGGTTCCAGGCAGCGCAGAGAGCTGCCACGCAGCGTTCCCGGGATGCTCCAACGAGAGACCTGAGCTGTTCAGTTACCCGGGTGTCCCCCGAGGCAACAGGGCCGAGGCTGGCCATTTCGGATGCGCCAGAACCTACAAGAGCGAGCATCTTGGACAGATATTCCACGCCGGCGATGGAGTTGGACCACGGCGGCCAGAATGCCAATTTTTCCCACGATTCACCTCTCGTTGGTGATGGAGGCGGCGGGTTGTTGGAGTCAAAGTTGAACCTGGGATCTCGGAGTGATGTGGGTGTGGCAGCAGAGCCAGGAGAATGCGGTGATGGCGGCAGAGGTGAGAACAGCAACGAGATATCCTCTGGGGGCGCTTCGACGAAGAAAGCGTGAACATGGTCCCGTAAAATATCGACTAATTCCACCATGCCCTTCTCCAAGTCCCGCACAGACTGCGCAGAAAGCTTATGGTGACCCCGTGACTCCCCATTGTAACCCGAGGGAAGAGATTGTTGCATGTTGCCATCAATGAATCCTTGGGCGGTTTGCCAGAATTCAAGAAGCTCGCCCAATATTCCTTGAGGGGAGATGAGACTCATCAGGAAAGCGAGCATTTTACCCCATAACTCAATGACTTCAACAGAGTCTGATGATGAGACACTTCCTTCGATAGACTGACGTCCCAATGCTCTAAGGTACGACGCTAAGATTCGAGACTCCGGTTTCTCACTATTAGCAAGCCTGCGCCGGAGGACTTCAATCTCAACCTTGTTGCGATTTGCCGTAGACTGAATCTTGCTCTTTAAATGGTCATACCTGCTAAGCAGCCACACCCAGACGGGATTGTCCTCGACGCCCAGCTCGAGCAGCAGACCGATGAGCTCCATGTGTTGATCGCGCTGTCGCCCACCTACATTTTCGGCCCTGGACGAGTGAAGTGAAACCAGCTTCTTCCACATATCCTTTTTGAAGCCTTGTATCTGCTGGTCGACATCATTCCACATGCGCGCAGCAAGTACCAGCTTGTACAGTTGCGAATCATCGGGTGTTCGCTCACTGAGGTCCTTGGACAGCCGCCGGGCTTCGTCAGCATACTTTCTCGCCCGGTTGTAACTGTCCACAAGGGATTCATAGTCCTTTCGTTTAATACTGTCAGCCACAATAGCACTGAGTTCCACGTAATCCTTGAATTCGTTCAAGTGGCGTGACACGTTGCGTAAATGCTTTTCCTTCTCGCGTCCGCTCAATGCCGGGCCCCAAACATCTTCGGCTTTTGCAGATACGTCTAGTAGAGGTGCTTTGATGCCCATCACGCCGTATTCACTCTCCTTGACCAAGGCATTCTTTTTTCGGCTGTCGGACATGGGAAGTGTCAATGGATTGTTGAGGCCGAAGCTGGCGCGACTAGCGTGCCGTGAATGCCGGCCTGAGGCCCGTTGTTGAGCGGGGTCTATACCGCGATACTTCATTTCCTTGTAAACGTTGTCGATGGTGGCCTTGGCTTTGACGAAACGCTCGAAATTGCTTTCGACGAGGACTTTGAGCGACGCTGACTTTTGGTCAATCGAGTGCGAAAGCACGTCGAGACCATGCAGTAGGGTCTGGGTATCAGCCGTCGAGTGCATCTGAGATAAGAATAACGCAGGAGAGAAGGCCGTCGAGGAGAGCAAAAAGCGGTTCCCTGAGAAATTGGACTGTTAGGAGTTCATACTTCAGGGTTATGAATAAGTGACTGTCTGAGAAAAGCAACTTACTTAATCGCGTATCTTCTTGTACTGGCAAACCGAGCTGCTTCAGCGATCGTACAACGCTCTCCGAAGTTCCCAAAGGGTCTGCCTCGTCTTTTTGCACAAGATTGCCTAGACCTCCCGGCCCATCGGCGAAGCTTGTCCTTCCACCAATAGCGGATCCAAGGGCTTCATATCGCGATCGACGTCTTCCTTGCTTGGTATCCCGCTCGTCAGCCAAGTCCTCATCGAGATCCTTCTCTGCAGGCCATTCCGAAGGGTATGCAGAGGGAAGCTGGTAGAATTCGAGAATGGTCCGCTCGTCGTCGGCCATAATGAAGGATTGATATAGATGGTGTTTTAATCATGAATATACGGCATGCCACCAGCTGCGCGCCCCAGGCCGCCAGGTCGCGCATCAAGGTGTCGTGATGGTAGCCTCACGCCGGGCAGCAAGTTGGCTGAAGTAAGGTCGATGTGGGTCGTGGACATCAAATGATGGTATTTGTGATGCTTCAATGCCTCAATGGATAGAGGGCTACTCGATCGGTTGCGTTTGAGTTGGTTCATGCAATGCGAGGTAGGTGGACTATTTGATGATGCTGGAGTCGTAATATCCCAGCCACATTAGGTTCGCGCCACACTCTCAAGCTCTTAGCTTCAGCCTCGTGCAGCCCACATTGGCGGCCCAACGTCGGCTCGGTGGAATCTCCGACGGCTCCGACAGAGGCCGACGGAAAAAAAAAAAAGTGATGTCCCCATTATTAGAGAGACAGCGTCTTTCTATTTGCCAGAGATGACAGCACGCTTAAACTTATCTGGGCACTGAAGCCCGTACTTGCGGCTGGTGGTGCATTCTACGGAGTTGTCTTGTGTATTGATTAGCAGACCGAGCATGCAAAGCCGAGCCTGAAGTGTCTGGTGACTCGTGAGAGAGACTGGACCGGGACTAGTTCACGCGCAAGCCACACGCTTCCCTTGCCGCTGCTGCGTACCGACGGCTTCCACAGGCCGCTCGACTCGACACCTTTCTTCCTCTCCATCCTGCCTTGCACTAGCGTCTCTTTGCTGCTTGTGTCTTCTTTCTTTGGGAATTCAACTGCAATCCAATCTATTCACATCAAGATGCTGGCCATCCGAGCTATCTCTCGCCCTGCCGTGTCCAGACAATGCATGCGCGTCGCTCCCTGCGCTGCTTGGGCTGTTGCTGTACGGCGACCCCGAAGCTTCATTCTGGAAATTTTTGACTGATTTTTTTTTGATGGCAACAGCGTAGCTACTCGACTGCTGGTGAGCGTGTCGCCAAGTATGATGGAACCAAGGATGTCAAGGTTTGTTTCCCGCCTTGTACTGTACTCATCTATGTCGTCGTTGCTGGACAATTGCTCGTTTCGGGTGCATCTGGTCCCGCGACAATGGCGCTTATCGTGGACTGAAGGGCATCTCGGCAAAATCACGCAGCTCGATAACGACATGCCTCAACCGCTCTCGCGAGGACAAATCAAACACTAAAATTGTTCCTTGTAGGGAAACTACCTGGTCAGCTTGATCGAGGGTGACGGTATTGGTCCCGAGATTGCCGTGTCCGTCAAGGACATCTTCGCCGCCGCCAAGGTTCGCAAACACCTTTCCTCAAGAGGTCTACAACGCGCAACCTTTTACGCGCTTAGCTACCAACTGCTCAAGGCTTACCGAGATATACCAAACAGACCCCTATCGCTTGGGAATCTTGCGACGTCACCCCCATCCTCAAGGATGGCAAGACTGCTATTCCTGATGCTGCCATCGAGAGCATCAAGAAGAACAAGGTTGCCCTCAAGGGGCCTTTGGCAGTAAGTTTGCGCCATGCACTCGATCGCTTGTTAGCAACCAAGGAAAGAAATCCTGACAACCGGCTTCCAGACCCCCGTTGGCAAGGGCCACGTCTCCCTCAACCTCACTCTTCGCCGAACTTTCAACCTCTTCGCCAACTTGCGACCTTGCCGATCGGTCGCTGGTTTCAAGACCCCTTACGACAATGTCGACACTGTTTTGATCCGAGAAAACACCGAGGGTGAATACTCTGGCATTGAGCACGTCGTTGTTGACGGTGTGGTTCAGTCCATCAAGCTCATCACCCGTGAGGCGTCTGAGCGTGTGCTCCGATTTGCCTTCCAGCAGGCCCAGGCTATCGGCCGAACCAAGGTCCGAGTTGTCCACAAGGCCACCATCATGAAGATGTCCGACGGTCTCTTCCTCAATGTCGGCCGTGAGGTTGCCAAGGACTTTCCCGGCATCGAGTTCGATGACGAGCTTCTCGACAACACCTGCTTGAAGATGGTCACCGACCCTCTCCCTTACAACGACAAGGTCCTGGTCATGCCTAACCTTTACGGTGACATTTTGTCCGATATGTGCGCTGGTCTGATTGGTGGTCTCGGCCTCACTCCCTCCGGCAACATTGGTGACGAGTGCTCCATCTTCGAGGCTGTCCACGGTTCTGCTCCCGATATTGCCGGAAAGGGTCTTGCCAACCCCACTGCCCTCTTGCTCAGCTCCATCATGATGTTGCGGCACATGGGCCTCAACGAGCACGCTGGTCGCATTGAGAAGGCCATTTTTGACACCATGGCCGAGGGCAAGGCCCTGACGGGTGACTTGGGCGGCAAGGCCAAGACTCACGAGTTCACCGCTGCCATCATTGAGAAGCTGTAAATGGCTCTCATCTCGCACTGTGTCTGCACCAAAACATCTTTATTCGAATACTAGATACCTCATATGCTTCCTCGACAACATGACGACATTTTATGGCCATGGATCTCTCTGATCCTGGCTAACCGCACCAATCATCAGTATCTACCTACGGCCCACTGCCTTGCTCCCTGTGAAGAATTTCTAAGTAGTGTTTTATGTAGAGTGTACCAAGGAAAATAGCCGGAGCGTAATCAAGAAGCAACGGCGCTATGAATTGACTTTCTTTGAGTTTGTACTTTGCCTTGCACGAATTTGAGTGATGCCGTGATTGATCAGCCATGTTGCTGTCGATCGGGTTGTGTGGAGTGCTCCATATTTTAAATTTCTGGGTGCTGTGATTGTTTGTCGACGCTTATTATCATGGCGTCTTTAGCCTGAACGTCGGACAAGGCGAGGAATCATCACTTGACCACAATGTTTAAAAGTCCCGAGTTCTTGAACATGGGTGCCACGTGATAAGAGGCTTGCCCGCGCTGGGTGGGTCTGCAATTGATCCAACCACGGCTACCTGTTATTATGACACTGATAAAACATAGTTTGATACGAAACCCCCACATTTTTGCCACGAAGGATTGACGAATCCTTCGCAGAGTATCCGTCATAATCTCCTTGGACTCTGTCCACCTTGTGGAGTCACGTCAACTAGGGTCTGTATCCAATCGGGTAGAAGTGGATTAGAAGTATATTTGCTTATATATAAATAGGCTAATAACAAATGTACTGCTGATTTTCCCTATCTCCTTAAGTGTGTTCAAGCTAGTGGAGTTATATTAACTAGGGTTATATATGTATCTAATTAGATAAAAGCAAACTAATATAAATTACTACACTATACTTTTGCGTACTTATGTATGCGGGCACTAACCTCGTGGCAGGGGGCCTGTGGGGGCCCCACCAACCCACAAGTTGGACAGAGTCCAGGAGATAATTGTTAGACCGAGCAGCTAGGGTCAGAAATGAGGGCATGGATTGAGTTGTCCCACCCTATAAGAGGGCGTGGACTACGGTTTAAATAACTAAGTACCTATACTATAGGGAGTGTAATCTACCTATATAAAATATACTATATATCTACTAAAGGTCTAGAAAGTAACTAGAAAGGTAAGTCCTAGTGTCTAAGATAACTATAAGTAGTTAAACGCTTATAGTAAGGTATAATATATCCCCCTAGGAGGCCTATAATTAAGGCTTCCTATAATTTATTAAATAATTTAATTAAATTAATTAGAGTAATAATCTAATTATTATTAATTAAAGTAAGGTCTTTTAGGAATTCCTACTCTTTTAGATTAGTACTAAGTATTTAATTTAGTAACTATATAAGCCCTAAGGCCTTTCTAAAGTCTATAAAAGCCTTTCTAGTTAGTAGCTTTATAAGGCTATTAGTAATTATCTCTTTAGTAGCCTTCTAAGTTATATTAAAGGTTCCCTTTATAACCTCCTAATAAAGCTAGTAGTAATAGATATTAATATAGTGTAATTAGGTTATAAGCTTAATAAATTCCTCCTTAAGAAAATAGATTATCTATATATTATTATATTTAATCTTAAGGGTATTATCTCTAAGATATAATCTAACTTCCTAATATAATTACTTAAAGGTAATTAGCTCTGTACTATAATATAATAATACTAGAAGCTTTGCTTCTATAGAGGAGATTATAATAATCTTTTATCTTCTTACCTTAAAGAGAATAGGACCTTTAAAGAGCTTTATAATATAGCTTTATAAGCTTCTTTTAGTAATTAGATTATTAGTAAAGGAAGTATTACTATAAGCTTTAAGTTTAGGATTATTACTATTAAATTTAATTAAGAGATTTACCTATATATAACTATACTCTAAAGCCTTTTCTATAGCTTTAATATACTATAGCCCTAGGTATAGTAAGTACTATAATAGTTATAATACTATAAAAAAGATATCTAGCCTTAAGATAATTATAGGATATAGTAATATACTAACTAGAGATTAATATCTCTTTAAATCCTTTATATTAACCTTACCTTTATAAAGATTAAGTAAAATAGTAGTTATAGGTACTATTAGCCTTTAATTTAGGACTTTTATATTAAATTTAATTATAGCTTTATTCTAATAGGACTTCTAATTAAGCTATAATTATTAGTTTTTATAATCTCTAATAATTTTAACTTCTAAGAACTATTATAATTTACTAAGGTCCTTAATATTATACTTCTTAAAGAGTCTCTCTCTAAATTTATTATAAAGAGCTAATTTTCCCTTAGTAAATAAAGTAATAAGGTTATTAATATAGAAAAAGATAATTAATCTATTCTTAATAAATATATATATATCTTTAAAGATCTATATAAATCCCTTACTAACTAACTATTTAATTAATTCCTTTATCTAAAGAAAAGAAGCTTTATAAAGCTTATATATAGTATATAAAAGCTTAAGATAAGCTTATTTATCCTTATAACCTAGTAGTATCTTATAATATATCTCTTTATTAAGATCTAAGTTTAGGAAGGCTATAATAAAGTTATATTAATAAGCTTTAAGATTAAAATAGTATAGAATAGCTATAAGGAGCCTAAATATAATACTTACTAATATAGTAGCTTATATAGAAAGGTTCCTTTTTACCTATTAATTCCTAAGAATATATAATTAAGCTTTATACCTTAAAAGGTAGCCTAATTAATCTAGCTTATAGGTAAATACCTAAGTAAGCCCTAATATCTTAATATATAAAGAGACTTCTAATTTACTAACTTTAATAGTAACCTTATTATTAATAACTTTATTATACTCTTTATCTTTTACTTTAATAAATACCTTTTCTTTAGGGTACCTAGCTAAGTAATTATAATAAGTAAGAGGTAAAAGAAGTCTTAATATATATAGTTTTTCCTTACTCTTAGCTCCTAGGGTAAAGGTAGTAGTAAAGGCTTTAAGGAGGTTATTATTATTAATATTAGGGATATCTAGATCTTTATCCTTATAATCTATTTTAGGTAGATTTAGTAAATTATTAATATTTACTAGTATATAATCTAAAAAATCTAGTTATTAGCTAGGTAAAGTTAGAGAAGTTAGTAAAATTAACTTCTATAATTCTTTTTTCTTTTCTCCTTTATTTAGTTAATTATAATTATATTAATTCTCTTACTATTAAATTAGAGATAAGGTAACTAAGTTCTATAGTTATAAAGGGCTTAGGCTTTGCCTAAGCATAAGCTATACTACACATAAGGGGGAGGCAGATAAGGGTAGCTAGGGTATGAAAAGGGGGCTAATATAAGGTAGCTAGGGGGTATAAGGGGCATTACTAGGGATAGCTTCCTACCCTTTTCTTCTTCCTTTCTTAAGCTTCTTAATATTATACTAATACCTTACTATAGTTACCTAGGGGCTAGTCCTTAATAATTAAGAAGCTTCCTTTAGTCTAAAAAAGAAAGCTACTAAATAATAGAAAAAGGGAAATAATAATATAACTAATAAACACGCTTTAACTAGAATACTAGCCTAATCTAGGGACTATAACCCCCCTATCTAAGGCTATATTACTACTAGAGGCTTATAATACCTAGTTTAAAACACTTTAACTTATACTAGAATAGTAAGTAAGAGTAATTAAGAATTTATAATAATATATATATATAAACCTAAAGCTAGTAACTTAACTAGCTTTCCTATTAAATACTCCTATAAGGCTAATAGTCCCTAACCTAGACTTTACTATACTACCCTTAGGCCTAGGTTTACTACCCCTAATATTATATATCTAATAAAAACTAATCCTAATAGGTAACCTATATAATAGTAATAAGATTATATTTACTACCTAGAAGTTCCTAATATAATATAAACTAGAGGTAAATAAGGACTTTATTAGGACCTAAAAGGATTAATAGATATTTATTTACTAAAACCTATTACCTAAGGTCTAGGCCTATATAGCTATATACTTTAAAGTAAGCTACCTTAGTAATTATAACCTAGAGGCCTTTCTTAGCTATTTAGAAACCCTATATATAGACCTTTATAGATAGGAGATAGCCCTAATAGAGCTTAATTAGATAGAATAAGGGGTAGGAGAGGTATTTACTATATTTTTTATCTACTTTAAATAAAAGCTTTCTTTAGTAAGGGAGGCTTATTAAACTAAGGATATTAAGCTAGCTAAGCTATAATATATGCTTAATAAATATATAAGGGAGATCTCTATTAGCAAAGGAGTAAGCTAAATAAAGTACTATATAGTAGTTACCTAATACTATAGTATAGTAATAGATATTAAGTCTTTAGCCTTAGAGGAAAAATATTAGAACTAGCGTAAGCCCTAGCTAGCCTAGCCTATACCTTAATAGGTAGATTATAAGGGTAATATACTAATAATAGGGGTATATACTATAATAACCTAGTAAAATAAGATAAATAAGAAGGATAAGGGCCCTAAGAAGAATATAAAGTAACTAAGGGCTAAATAGGTAACTAAAGTAGAGTTAACTAAGTATTACTAGGAAGGATACTACCTATATTATAGATCTAAGGATTACTATATCTAGGAGTATACCTTCCTCCTACTTTACTAACTAAAGGTCTAAATTAATATATATAGAGTAGATATAGATAGTATAGATAAGGGGGCTATAACTAATACCTTAGAAAATAAGTAGCCCCTAAGTAAAGCCTTATATAGAGGCAGAGGGGCTAGCTAGTAGCTATAGATTTAGATAAGTATAGCTAGTATATAAATATAAATAGGGATATAGAATAATATATAAACTAACTATCTTTCTTAATCCTAGTACTCTTTAATATATATTTTTATATTAATATCTAGATTAATTATAGCTATAATTACTATAGTGCTATAAGTAAATTAGTAGTAAGGTAGCTTAGCCTAGAGCTTATATAACTACTAAAATATAGGTAGGTTTATACTATAGTAAAAATAAAGAGAAGGGGAATATAATAAAGGGAAGACTCCTTCTCTATTACCTATATAGTATATACTAGAATTAATATTAATAGCTAGGAGTTATTAGTGTATTTATATATTATCCTAGGCCTTACCTAAGATATAATATTTAGGATACTATAGCTAGAATACTATAAGGTAGTAATTTATATAGTAGAATAGTAGCTAGTTATTAGGGTAATAGAGGGCCTTTGTTACGTGCTGGCTCTGCACGATGTAGGGTCAAATCCGTCAGAGGGGCTGACGGATTTAACTAGTTATAAGTCATACTAATTTCACTTATAAAAGCTACTATTAGGTATAATATATAATATTAGAAGTTAGTTAATTCTTCTAACTAGAGTGCCAAATCTAGCCCTATAAACATCCCTTATAACTAAGCTTATTCTACTATATAATAAGTGCTAGGCATACCTTAAAAGATAACTATCCTAGTTATAACTAATAGAGCTATAGCTAGATTTAACCTCCCTATCTTAAGTAACCTAAAAATATTCCCCTTTATTAAAATTAAATAAAAGAAAAACAGGTTTAGTATACCTATTACTAAAATTATAATTACCTCTATTATAAAATTACTTAAAATTTATAATAGTTTTCTAGCTATATATATCCTCTAATAGTGTTAATTAAATTATTATATTAAATAATAAATTCCTATTCTTAGAGCTAATTACTCCTTTTACCGCGTTTTATAGTCCTTCCTTACTAGTTTTATCTATTTCCTTCTCTTACCTATTATATTCTATCCTCTAACTACTCTTTCTAATACTATTCTAATCCTTATCTAAATTCTTTATTTTAATCTAATAACCTAGTAAATTTATCTCCCTTTTCTATTCTTTTCTCTGCTACCTTACTAGTTACTAGTAATACTATTTCTATCTATTCTATTACTATCTCTATCTATTTTCCTAATATTATTAGTAATATCCTAGTTAATTACTATAGTATTAGTATTTTTAGTATTAGCTATTATAAAACCACTTAAGTCTCTCTTAGCTTTAATCCTAGCCTTTTAGTTAACTTTAGCCTCTTACTTAGCGTTTCTAGTATAGGGGTCTTAGTTTATTATTACTTATTAGTTAGGTTAGTCCTCCTATTTACTATTTCTAGTATAACTATTTCTATCTATAGTTATATACTACCTAACCTTAGCGTTTACTAGCCTAATTTACCTTACTATATACTAGTTTCTCCTAGGTTTAGAGACACTAAAATTACCTTTATTAGAGTTAATTTTACCCTCTTTATATCCTCTCTAATCCCCTTTTACTCTAGTAATAGCTTATTAATAGTTACTATCTAAATATTAATTATTTCTTATATTTTTACTATTATAGATACTAATTCTACTATCTTCTTCTTATACTCCTTTTTATTAATTATATCTTATTTTAAAGTGTTAAGTTATTTATTAAAATCCACTAATATTCTACCTAAATTAATCTATAGGATTCTCTCCTTCTAATTCTTTAATATCTACACTACCTATATAAACTTCTTTTTTATAGATTCTACTTTCTTTTTTATTAATTCTATTAGGTTAGCTATCTTCTCTTCTATTTCTTAGGCACTTTTATACGCTTTTTTTACTACTCTTTCTATCTCTAAGAGTTTTATCTTAATTCTATTAGCTTATTTTTCTACTTAGTTAATTTAGTCTACTAGGTTATTAATTTTACTTTATTTATATTATTTATTTTGTTCTTTATTTTATTAAAATTTAACTAATTTTTACACTAGTGCTCTCTCTATATTAATATAAAGTAAATTAGCTTACCTAATACTAGCTAGTCCCCCTATAATTATACTATTTACTATGCTATATTTATCTGTAAATTAGAGGGCTAATAGATTAGCTCTTAGTAGCAGGGATACTATACTATTATATATAGCTATCTAATAACCACGCTTAACTATTACACTATTATAAAAGGCTATAGCTACTATTTTTACCTAATTTTTTGCTTATCTTATTACTTTATATTCTATTAGATTTACTATAATATAGTTTATAGGTTTCCCTGCCTACCTTACGGCTACTTATCTTATACTTAATATAGCTTTTTATTCCTTAAATATAGTAAAAATTTAGATAACTATGTTTTACTATAATATAAAATATATATCCTTTAAATCTACCTCTAGACTATCTAATACTATTATAGCACTATTAAGCGTAAATTTATATATATAGGCCTATATTATATATTAAATATCCTACCTTTTAGCCTTATAACCTAATATAGTATATCTAAATCTGCTAAAATTAATCCCCTTAATGCTTTTCCCTTTATATTCTATATTAAATTCTTCTATTACCCTTTTATATGCCACTGCCCTAATCTTTAGTATTAGCTTTAAGGTATTTATTCTAGAACTAGGTTTTCTAAATCTAATAAATAATAGCTTAAAATTAAGCTCTATAATCTATTTATATACCTATAATAGCTTAATAAGGTATTTAGCTAGTATATTATTAACTTTATCCTTACCTTTACTTTTAAAACCTCTATCTTTAAATTTAGTTTCTATAAGTTTAGTCTCCTTATTACTCTTAGGTTTAAATTCTAGTTTAGGGGATTTACTACTTACTTAGGTAAGATTAAATCTTACTATACTATTATCTTCTTTATTTATTATATTACTACTTTTATTATTATTTTAATTCTTAGTCTCCTCTACACTACTATTCTCTTTACCTAGTATATTACTAGATTTATTATTTCCTTAGACTACTTCTCTTTCTTATAGCTACTTTTATCTTTTAGCCCTTTTAATATTTTCCTATATTAATTATTATATTACTTAGTTATATTTCTAGCTTTCTACTTCTAGATTCTATAATTCTTCTAGTTTATTATTAATATTATTACCTTTACTACCTTTACCTTTACTACTATCTTTTTTAACTTCTACCTTAGTTTTAACTATTTTCTTAATAACTATAGTAGCTATATTAATATCTTTACTACCCTCTATAGCCTACTATAATAGTATATCTAATTTATCTTATACTATTCTTAATTCTCCTTTATACTATTCTTATTATAGATATATAACCTACTATATTAGATTTATATATCTTAGTAATAGATCTTGCTCTAATACTAGGCATAAATAGCGTTTAGAAAGCTTCTAGCCTTTAAGATAGCTTACTATACCTAATTTAATTAAGAGGTTATTACCCTACTCCCTATATTTAGCTTTTTTCTTATTAGTACTAGCTTATTACTATACTAAATTAGTAAAAGTAATACTCCTTATTAATTAATTTTATTATATTAAGGCTAGTACCTAAATATATAGATATACTACTAGTATTTACTTATAAATTATTTAGTTACTTATATCTAACTTATTATTAAATATAATAAGGTTTAGTCTTATACTTAGGTAATAATATAGATTAGTATAAAATAAGTAAGCTATATATTTAACTTCTAGAGTAAGGTTATTAAATTTTATATAGTACTTCTTATAATTATTATACTTCCTTATCTCTTATAGGTAATGCTACTCTATATTATATAGCTAGTAAAACACTTTATTACTTTTATTATTAGATTTAACTATCCTAGCTATAGAGTAAAATATAAGGTCTAAATAAAATTATATATATAGGTGCTAAATTTAACTATACTAGGTTTATTAGTATATTAGGGGGGGTTATAAGGTATAAGTAAGGTAGGTTACCCTTAGTGGGTATAATAAATAATATATATAAGAGGGTCTAATAGTTTTATACTAACCTAATAAATTTACTTTCTTATTATTATACCTCTACTCTTACTATTATTATTCTATAGGGGGTTTAAGGCCTTTCTTTATATACTCCTTTACCTAATTAATTAGATTTTTCTTAAGGTAATCTTCTACTATCTTAGATATATTTATTCTTATTTTATTCTTTACTATCTATTAGTTATCTTTAGTAGTGTAGCCCTTCTATCTAATAAGAAATTCTACTCTTATAGTTTTAGTTTGCTTAAGGATCTTAATATAATAATTATAGATTCTTTTAATTTCCTAATAGTCTACTTTCTCTAAATTATTAAATATAATTAGTAGTAGGGCTAGTTCTTCCTTTTTAAATAGGTCTTTCCCTTATACTAGCTTCTATATCTATACTAATAATACTACTAGATAGACTTATAAATTTAGGGGAAAATCTAACTAATATACTAGAGGGTTTACTTTTTCTAATACTTTATATAGCCTTGCCTTCTATAGTAACTATTTCTTCTTAGGTTTACTAGGTAATTTATACCCCTTATATAGTTATAGATATACTATATCTCCTTTATTAATATTAACTAGTTTATAATAGTTATTATACTAAATTTTAGTAAGCATAGCTACTATTATAATTACTAGTTAGGCCTTATACTAGTATAACTTCTATAACACTATAATATTATTTACGCTAGCTCTAGTATTAGTTATATTATTTAGGGAAAGTAAATTAATAATACTTAATAGGTAGAAACTATATAATAGTTTATTAGGAGCCTGCCCTATACCTACTACTATAGTGTTATTTAGCTAATATTATAGCGCTAGTAATAGCGATATCTATGTTATATCTAGGTTAGTTATTATATAGTATTATATTATAATTATTACTGTCTAGTTTTTCCTTTCCGCTATTCTATCTATCTAAGGGTAGTATACTATACCTATAAGGAGTTTAACTCCTATATACCTAAATATTTCTTTCTATATATTAGATATAAATCTTAGGTCTCTATTACTAATAATTTATCTTAGTAATCCCTAGTCTATAATATATAGAGCGTAAAGGAGTAATTCTACCTAGATTTCCGCTAGATATATAGTATGTCCTAGTATTAGAAGTATCCTTTTACTAAATAGGTAATTTACTAGGTATAATGAATTATAGGTAGCATATCCTTCTATCTACTATATTATATTCGCCGCTAGCACTTCTGGTATATCCGTGATAAAATTAAGTAAAATTATGTAAAAAGGTATTAGCTTTAGCTATAATAGTTATAGCTCCCCTAGTGGTTTTAAGCAATTAATTACGTTTTCTTAATACACTATGTAATAGGCTATATAATTACGAATTTATTAGCTTATATATGGGAAATAAACTACTAATTATAGCTCTACTGCTATCCTAGTAATTCTAAAATAATATTAGTTATTATATACTAGCTATAGGATAGATTTAATCTCTATTATTAGAATATAGAGTTAGAAAAATCTATCTCCACTATAGTAGTATAATAGACTATTCTTATGTAAATCCTATCTAAATAAAGGGATCTTTAGTCTAACTCTAATATTTCTTACTACTTACTTTTCTTAGTAGGCTTTTATAGCTATAATAATTTAACTGAATTTCTAATTAGACTAATATCCTAAGATAATTTTAGCCTGAAGGTTATTATCTATAATTGCCTTTATAATGTATTCCTTATTTGTAAAATAAGCGCTTATATCTAACTTATTATATTAGCTCTTCTACGCCACCTCCCTATAGGTAACTTCTACTAGTAATCTAGAGAGTATATCTAGTATAATATTTAATATTCTAGGTATATATATTACCTTTAAATTAAATTATAATAAATAATTTACAACTTTTACTAGTTTTAGGTTAGCCTTATCTAGATCTATTATTAATAATAAGGTATACTTAATAATACCCTTAGCTAGGGAATAGTTAGTTAAAATATTAACTACTATATTATTAGATTAAACTATTTTTTAGAGCTTCCTAATGCTCTATATAATTATAGCTACTTCTACTTTAGTTAAACTATATTACTTTTTAATACTTAATATTACTCTTAAAAGAAATAGAATTAGCTATATTTAGTTATTCTTAATATCCCTTCTAGGAATGCTTTAACTATCCTATTCTTCTTATAATTAGAAAGTATATAAACTAAATCCTTCCTTATAAGTATTAATTTTAAGAAATAGAGGTTTTTTTAGATTATAATACTATAAAGTTTATTTCTTACTTAGGAATGCCTTAATATCTTTAAAAGCCTTTTTCTTATCTTTTATAGGTAAAAATATCTTTTACTATACCTTCTTTTTTTATACTAGTTTTAAGATACTAGTAATTTTCTTATCTTTCTTATAGAACTCTCTTAATAATACTATTTTCTATTCCTATAATAGTTAGATCTATATATTAAACTATAGGATTCTATTATAAAGAAAACTAGCTATTCTAATAAAAGTTTTAAGACTTACTAAATTACTTAGAAAAACCATCTTTTAAAAGGCTTTAAATCTATTATTAGTGTTAATAATTCTATTACTATTAATAATAAAACCTAATAATTAAATAGTAGGGTAACTAATAAAAGACTTCTTTACTATAATTATTATCCTATTTTCTTTAAGGATTTTAAGTATAATACTAAGGTATTCTAAATACTCCTTAATACTATCTAAAAACATAATTATATTATTAATATAGACTTAAATAAAATGCTTATACTTCTAGAAAAGTTAGTCTATAAACCTTTAGGTAAAAGCAGAGGAGTTTTTAAAACCTATTAATGCTATATTTAATGCCTTAAGACCTTAATTTAAAATAACCACTATATAGGCTTAATAGTCCTTCCTAACTAGTAACTAGTAGAAGAATCCTATTCTATTAAAGAGAGAGAAAACCTTCTTACTATAGGTGTTATCTATAATATTACTTTAGTCTAGTAAAGGGTATATATCTAGTATTACTATATTATTAAGTAGTCTTATATTAATTATAACTCTTTCTTTCCTTTTCTAGCTAGTTTCTTACTATACTATAAACACTAGGCACGCTATAGCTACTAGCTTATCTAAATATAATATCTTCCCTTTTATATAGAGTTTATTATATACTTTATTAAGTTTATTTATATCCTACCCCCCTAATCTATAAGGCCTAATTAGCCTTATTTAATATTACTATTCTTTAATAAGATTAATCCTTATTTTCTAGTCCTTAGGTATAGGAATAATACCTTTATTATAATAAATATTATATTTATTAGTTAGCTAGATAAATTTATTTATAGCCTTATAATTAATATTAGTAACTTATACTCCGAATTTATTAGTTATATATAGAATATCTTCTAGGTATAAGATCTTATATAATAGTACTCCTATATTAACCCTCTTTAGACTAAAACTATCTCCTTTCTTATTAGATTTATTATTAGCCTTATTTTTACCTTCTACTTTCTCTATAATATCCTTACTAAAATAAGTATAATATATAAAAGGATTATTAACTAGATAGTTAGTATTAACCTTACTAGTTACTATTAGCTATATAACCTTCTAATGTTTACTAATAGTAATAGTTTTATTAGTTAAGTTATAGGTAACTATCTATCCCTAGCTAGATCTGCTAATTAGTGTATTAGGAAAAT
>JFGX01000117.1:0-72609 GCA_000729855.1 Epichloe aotearoae | reverse complement strand
ATAGTAAATAGATAATAGAAAGCTAAGTATAAACTAAAAAAAAGGGAAATAAGGCTATAGTTACTATAGTAACTTATAGTTACTACTAGGAAACTAAATAACTCTAGTATAAAATAAAGGTAGTTTATATAGAAAGGTTAGTAAATAATAGGTAATAAGGCTAGGATTTAATAGACTTAGTATACCTTTATAGTACTAGTTAACTTAAAGGTAATATAGTATATAGTATTAGTATAGTTAAATCCTATAACTAAGTTAAGAATATATATAGTAAAGCTATAGTAAGTTACCTCTAAAAAGATATAAATACCCTCCTTATTTACTATAAATATTATAGTATTTATAAGACCCCGTGGCGTGGTGGTTACACGCTGTGAAGACCTGTTCCGGGTCGCAGGTCGTGGGTTCGAATCCCGCACAGGGCATAATTTTAGAGGTCTTGGTCACACCTCTAAAATTGAACCAATCGCAATGCGAGGAAAAGTGGGTCTGGGCCCCCACTTTTCCTAGTATTGCAAGCGAATTAAACAAGCTACTTCGCTATATAAATTAGCTAGGATACCCAGAGCTCTAGGGTCTAATTTTAAGCTAGGGTTTGCAACTATATTGCATAACTAAGGGATAGGGAACCGGATTGAAGAATACGGGGATAGTTGGAGGAATATCGTTGTAAAAGGGTATTTAGATATTAAACACTCACGAGCAGGAACCATGTACATAGCGTAACAAATCGTAGTAGGTTTTTCACCTAACTAGGCAACTAACTAGTTATCTAGGCAACTAGATAATTAGTAACCTAGTACGGTTTTCCTACTACAAAGCAACATCACCGCAGGAGTACTAGTAAAAGCATAAATTGCTATCTAGCGTAAATAATATATAGTATTTATAAGGGACTAAACCTATTTATAAATAACTAAAAGGTTAGAAAAGTTACTAGCTATAGTTAGCATAGCTTAGTATAGAAAAGTTAGTAATTTAGGTCTATAGGATAATAGAATACTAAGTAACTTACTATCTTATATATATTACTATATTTATTATACTAAATATAATACTTAGATTATTTCCCTTTTACTATAGCACTAACTAAAGACTAAGGGAAACTATATATAATTACTAGTAAAATAATCTTAATTAGTAAGTATTTCTTAAAGTTAGTATAGCTAGTCTAGAGATAGTATATATAAGAGTAAATATAAAAGTAAATAATATTAGGTTTTATAGTAAAATAATAGAGATTAATAGGTAAAAGGTTAAGGAAAATAAAGCTTAATTAAAGTTTAATTAAAATAGTTTAAGATTATAAGAAGGAAAAGGAAGTAATATAATAATAAGTTATAGGGAAATTTATATCTAAAAGCTAATTAAGTTACTATTTATTATTATTTTAATTATTAAATACTTAGTAAATAGCTATATAAAAGCTAGTAAAAGCTATTTAGAAGCCTAGCTATAAGTAAGGGGATAATTATAAGGCCTTACCTATAACATATAGGTACACCCTATAGGCACACTACACCCTAGGGCTAGGTTTATATAACACTAGCAAGCCCCTAACTATAAGCTAGTGACTTACACGTATAACACACTTAGACTTAGCAAGCTTTAGTTAATATACAAGTGCCCCTATACCTCTTGCCTAGCTATCCATTGTTCTCACAATTAGTAAAAAAAGCTTTAGAACTATAAGAATAATAAATAGCTAGGTAAAAGGTATAAGAGTACTTATATATTAACTAAAGCTTACTAAGTCTAAGTATATTATATATATAAGTTACTAGCTTATAGCTAGTAGCTTACTAGTGTTATGTAAACCTAGCCCTAAGGCGTAGTATGCCTATTAGGTAATGCGCTAGTGCACCTTGTGTTATAAGTAGGGCCTCACATTATTACACTAGTGCATTATCCCTTAGTAAAACTAACATAGGTATTGCTAGTAATTGTTATATTACTTATAAATTAAATGCATTGGCCACAAGCAATGACCCCAAAAAATATAGAAATTAATAAAAATCAATAAAATTTGTTCTGTAATTAATTGTAATTGTAGGTGTAATTATAATTAATTGTAATTATTACAACTGCAACTACAGAATTACATTTTTCGTTGTAATTAAATACAATCCTCTAGCTATAATGCCTTTGAATATTTTAGATAAATATTAACCTTCAAGTGTAAACACACTTAGGGCTTTCTCTAGTTTCAAAGATTAAATAAATCCTTCTTAGCTAGAGTATAGGGCAAAGAAAAATATCTCTTTGTTTCGCAAACCCTAACTATCCGTCTAAATGCCAAATTAGGTCCGCGCCAGAAGAACAGCCTTAGAGTTTATTCTTCAAACCCAATTAGTGAACATCACTCCAATTCAATCGTACCTATCGACCTCTGTTAATATCATAAGCATGCGAAAGAAGAGAAGCATATAAGAGGCTCTTACCTGGAGGCTTTGATGTGGTGTCGTATACGACCCTCGCGATGCCGTTTACTTCGTTCACAATCCGCCTGCTAATAGCCTTAAGGAGACTCCACTCAAATTCGTATGGCTCGGCACTCATCATATCCAAGCTGGTTACGGCTCGCAGAACGCAGATGTAGCCATAGACCCTGGCATCCCCCTGTACACCGACGGCTGTCGAATGCAAAAGTCAGATATCGCTACAAATTCGAAAAATGGAAGAAAGGGGGTACCTCTGTTTGTGTCGAGCGCGGCATAGGCTTGGGTGACCTGGAATATCTCTTTAGCAAACTTTCTCTCAGATGACGGGTGTTCGCGTCGAACCTCGTCATAGATCCCGGCCTCTCGGATCATGGAGATGAAGATGTGATCCGCCTTGCGCACAATTTCGACTCGCTCGCGGGTGACTTCGCCGATAATCCTGATACCTAAACCGGGTCCTGGGAAGGGGTGTCTCCCAATAAGCTCCTCGTGGATCTGCAGTTGCCGTCCGAACGCCCGCACTTCGTCTTTAAAACTATGTATCGTTAGCGACCGCGATAAGTAATCACCCTTACGGTCAAGTTCGTGTTCAAGATTGATAACGTACAGCTCTCGAAGTGGTTCAAGGAGCTTGAGTTGCGCTTCCTATTATTTATTAGCATCTTTCTGTCAAAATGTCGTATGGTAAGTGCAACTTACGCCGTTTTGCATGCGAGCAGGAAGTCCTCCGGCATTATGATGAGCTATACGAGCCTTAGTTATCTGCAATGACATTTATGGGGCGGGTGGGAAGTTGGGAATAGTAGCTTAAATGTGGCGCGAGGTGTTGCGAGGTGTTTGCCTTTATGATTCAGGCATAAAGGTTTCGCAGTTTCGCCGTTATAAAGGGGTGCAACGAGGAATGTATAGAGAGAGACTTACATTTGATTGTAGAACTGGCGGCTCCCTTGAAACTCAAGCTTTCCACAATATCCGCTACATGGGGTTAACGAATTTTCGATTCCTGGTGGGCCAAGTGAACGACTGACCATACAGTGTTCCCTGAAGGAACCATTCGACCTTTCCGGCATGCGGTGTGTGCTCTGCTTCTTTCTCTATACTGAATACAGGATTAGATATAAAGCCTTCCACGGTTCGGAAGGTGACGAGCGTAGGCTTACCGGAGTGCCTCAATTTCAAAGAGGTCAATAACTATTATCTGAGGTCAGTATGAGGCTAGCTAGCTCCCCGAGGTTTGCCTCACAAGTCCCTCCGATAATCTTCCTCTTCGCTTCAGGCTCCGTGATCCCTGCAAGACGGTTGAGGAAAAGCTCAGATCCGTCCACCACGGTGAGGTTAATTCCTAGATACTTATCCAGGGTTTCTTTAACCTGCTGGCATTCATTTAGACGCATCAGACCTAATAAACATGTAAGAACGAGACTAGTAAGCGAGTGGATATCTCATCAAGCGACGTCATCTTACCAGTGTCCACAAGGACTGCGTGGAATCGGTCTCCGATAGCTTCTTTCATTAGCTTAGCAGCTACAGTGCTGTCGACACCGCCAGAGACGGCTCCAATCTGTGAAGTAATAAGCAAGCTAATATATGTCGCTGGACAAGATGGAAACACATACAACCTGTGCGTTATCGCCAACAAGTTTCCGAATCCGAACGATTTCCTTCTCCAAGAAGTTGTCCATTTTCCAGTCCGCTCGGGCACCGCAGATCTTGAGAGCAAAGTTGGCGATAATATCAGCCCCCCGCTCTGTATGCGAGATCTCAGGGTGAAATTGAATGCCTACCAATCATACTAATTAGCAAATTTTAGCATAAGCTTCAAGAGGATACACATACCGAAGATAGGCAAAGACTCATGGGCAATGCCAGCAAACTCGCTGTTCTTAGTGGCGGCAATGGTCTTAAAGCCGTCAGGTAGATGAACGACCTTATCAAAATGGCTCATTACAACTATAGTCAGAGAACGTCAGACACGCATCAGCCCAAGCCAGGCAAACACCGTCTATATAACGAACCGTTCAAAGAGTCTCCCAATCCCTCGAAAAGCCGATCAGCATGGCTGCCAGTCTTGCGGATGGCCATCAAGGTTTCCCCGTATTCACGGTTCAGGCCAGGTGCCACATTACTTGGGTTTACTCGCCACGCTGGGACAGCCATTAGTTAATGATCGTCCGGAAACACCCAGGGGCGAGAATACCAATTAGTTGATTGCCAAAACAAACCCCTCTTCGTGGCATGTTAGCGACCTTTTCATCATGCTTTTGGCATACAACGTACAACACAGGAACACCGAGCTCGAACACCAGCGGATCCACGCTCGGGGCGTCGGGGGAATACACGCTTGACGGGCCTCCGCTAAGAACAATCCCAACCGGTTTCCAAGTCAGATCTTTGAGCTTTTGGGTACAAGGTAACATCTCAGAGTACACCCCAAGAGATCTCAGCCGTCTCAAGATGAGCTTTGATTTTGTTAGTTCTTGTTACCCGCATAGCGGGAGTAGTCTCTGGACAGAACGAACATGACTGGTCTGGGATCCTAGATCTAAGACGAGCACGGTCTTGACGACAGCAATAGTCAGCTCAGGGGGTATGAGATGGAGAATTGAGGATGCTTCGTCCTTACATCGAAGGTATCGTGCGGCGGCGCCGCTTCCAGTGCGTCGCTCATTGTGCAAAAGGTTTCCAGCCAGGTATTCAAGGCGCCACAATCGTTAATCTGGTAATGGCGGGAGAAGAACAAGGGTCCATGCAACTTTACGCAAACCAAGCGAGCATGGAATATTATAACCCAAAAAAAATTTTCTGTACCAACCTAGCCTTTAGTGGCTGACTCATCTACCCACATGAGTCTAGCCCACTAAGGTAGTGTCAGGGCACGCCTGCTGCACGGCGCCACCACGTTTCACATTGCACCATGAACATACTTTTAAAATAAAAAAGTCCTGACATCTTCTTAACAACAATACTGCATCTCCGAACGACAGCTGCCAAGTTGCACGAGACTTTCCATTTCATCTTTTAGAACTAAGAATCCTAGATAAATATTTAGAATTGTAAGATATATTTTTAGATAAGTTTATAAGTAAGCTTCCTAAACCAGGTAGTTATGCTTATATAATTAAAAAAGAAAGGGAAAACGACCTTAGGGACTTATATATAATTTAGCTAATAAGGAGCTTAAGGTACTTTGAGAGTACTCAGTAAGTGTATGCATATATATATATATTCAATCCTCTAGCTGGCTTAATATGGCTAGTACTAGTACTCCCTCTAGTTAGTTAACAGGGAACCCCTTAAATAGGAAGGAAAACCCTATTATATCTGTTTCCAGCCTGGCACTAGGCCTAGAGCGGGCCTGCGCCGCTTGGCAAGTGGCCTGTTATGAGTGTTTGTTACTAGCTGTTACGTGCTAGAATACGCTTTATAGGGCTTGATATCGCTACAACCTGCAACTATGGTTGTAGCTGACCTTTTAGTCTAGTGGGTTAAGCACTAGACTATAGGCCTAAAAATTCCGTAACACTAGCCTACGCTAACCTAAAAATGTTATGACGTTGGTTTTAGCTCGTTCCAGGGTGTGTCCGAGCCTAGAGCCTTAGTAAGTGTATAGTAAAAGGGTTAGGTTAAAAGATTAATAAGGCCAGTGAGAGCCTTAATTTTATATTTATTTATTCTAAAGAAAGGGGGGGGGGGAATCAAGGCTTTATATAAAACATTAGGCCTTAAATAGTAAATTGTACTTATTATTTACTTTATATCTAAGTGTAATCATGTGAAATCCTAGTATTTCCCGCGTAATATAGCCATCTCTGTATAGCTATAGCCCTCGCAAAGTCAATTGACATGGAGAGCCTAGGGGAAGTAAGTACTCGCCAGCTCGCCAAGGAAAAGGGGTACCACGAAGTAATAGCTCCTCCATATTAAAGCATAACGCACAACAGCCTCACATCTTAGGCCCTGACTAGTCCGTATTTAGAACGGCTTTTATGTCGGGTCGTCCTAAAGACCCCCCTCTTCTGTTAAGAAGCTCTGGAAATGTATACAGAGCTTTCTTTTCCCTTGAATAGGTTTCCTCGGATAACACATGGTTCATTTTCTCTGTTCCCATTCTCGCATTGCTCGGCGAACGTGCATGTGAAGCCGGCGCCGAGCTCAACGGGGCGCCGCTGCCGGCCCCTCCCAAAGAGGCAAAAGGGCTGCACCGAGCCCGCACGTCATCGGGGCGCAGCTATATTTGGGCTCTGGGTTCAATAAGAGACGATGCCCATCGGCGGGTAAATGTGTAACTGTGTAAATGTGATGGGCAAGAGTTGAACAGAACAGAGAAGAAGAGCCCGAGGGCTGTAGATCTACATACGTCCGTACATGTACATACGGATTATACACGGCATATTTAGGGGCCCGCTTCGTATACACCCTGGGATTGGCTACATATTTATATTACCGGCGCATTATGAAGATAGTGCATGAGGTATTATATTTCATTGATCCTAGTGCTGTCTCTCCTTGTTTCCCCGCTGACAGCTAATTGGCTCTATTTCCCCTACCGAGTTACTCCGTGATTTGTAAAATGACTAAACGCACAGCCCAAACGCCCCGTGGTAGCTGGACAAGTTCCAAGTGCCAGCGAGCCATGCATGGAATCTTCTTGGAAGCTGCTCTCGGATAATACTACTGCATCCGCTTGGCCGGGCGGCGGGCTGCCATGGACTCTATTGCGGACATCGACAAAGACTGAGCGAGGAAATTCAAGCAAGAAAAGGGGCTCAAGGAAATCGCGTTACTCATTGACTCCATTGATGACAGAAATCTACAACAGATGCTGGAAAGTTGGTTCTAGCGCCAAAGAAACAAGACCGAACTGGTAGCGCATGTATTTCATGGCAGATGTGAGGATTCCGTGACGCTGTCGAAGCACGGTGGCAGGCAGACATGGAGAGGATGGGCCGGCCACTCTCGGCGCCTTGATCTGAGGCCGCCGGGTCTACTTCTCGAGGCCGAGTTCCCTGCGGCTAACACTGCAGGCGCAGGCGGCAGTTATGCGGATGTACGGAGTGCAAATATTGCATGAAAAAAAGAGGCGCAGCCGACTTGGCCTTCTTCGTTGTGCGTTCATCATCTCGTATGCCTTGCAACAACACCACACCCTCTAGCTGCCAACGTGCAGTGTAACCTAGAGCCATGCATCTCTGTCTCGGCGCTTATCAAGGATGTATCGTGGTTTTTTTTAACAAGGACTTTTTATAGGTTTTAAAACTTGAAAGTTATAGGTCGCTCATGACTGTTGACTGTTGCACAAAAGAAGAGGCGCAGCCGGCTTGGCCTCTTGATTGTGCGTTTATAAGCTACGGAGTATTATCCCCTTGTACGGGGTATTCCTTGCAACAATTGATTTGGGATCCGATAATGGAGACTTTCCCAGAAATTGCGGCCCTGCCAGACATTGTGGCCATTGTTGAACGCATCGCCCAGCGAAATTTTCACTCATCTCGGCATGAATGAGAAGCCATGTATGTACATGTGCGTATGTGCTTGACGGTGTCATATGTACTAGATTGGTGTGACAATTCATTTTGAAAAATCTTTTTCTGGGGGAGCTTCCATGGCCAAATCCCTTCCATCATCGTCCTTGAACTCGTCGTAATGCTGTGGAACTGCTGTTCTTGCGTCACAATCTGACGTCTATAATTCGCCCCTGTCTTCTTCATCTACGTCCTTGTCAACATTGCCCGCCTGCTTGACCTCGTCCTTCTTGGCATCCTTGACCGAGTTCCAGAACTTTCTGCCATTCTCCTCATCCCCGGCAAACAAGTGGTCGACCACCATTCTCTGAGGCGTCTCGCCCATCCACTGGAAGAGGGAAAAGTCTCTGAATCGGTCTGATCGGAACACTTCCAGCATTTCCACCGGCTCATCGCCAATGTTTTCGACAAAGTGGCCCATGTTCTTGGGCACGATGCCCACGTCACCTGGGACGTAGTCGAATGTTCGGGCGTTGCCCTCGGCAGCAAAGATGGTCACCCTGGCGCGGCCGCGGATGAAGAACGACCACTCGTCGGCCACGGGATGCCAGTGCATCTCGCGCATGGCGCCAGGCTCGATGATGACGTGGGCCGCAGCCACCGTCTTCGAGATGGGAAAGTTTGTTGAATCAGTGATGCGGACCAGACCACCGGATGTTTCCTTGGGTTCCTGGTCGAGCATTCTGTGCGTGAACTGGTACTTGGACTTCTTGACGTGTTTCCCCGTAGGCCGCTCGTCTTGGATGGAACCCGGGGTAGATCCTCGAAAGATGTACTTCTCGCCTGCGGGGAGGTGGGCGAACACTTGGGGCGCAAGCTTGAAGTTCTTGGCGATGACCGACTTGGGAGTGTGGGCTACAAAGGTTTAGTCAGTTTAGCCTTGAGTCTGAAGACGATGGTGCATTCATGTGAAGAAATAAACGAAACGTACCTAGCCAATCGGTCAAGATGAAGGTAGACTCCTCTGAGAATCGCCCGTCGTCAAAGATGAGCAGGAATTCGGTGCCGTTCTCCCCTAGACCTTGCAGCGAGTGAGGTATCCCGCTGGGGAAATACCACAAATCACCCTTCTTCAAATCGTCCATGAAGCTGCCGCCTTCGTAGTCAAGGGCTGTCACGCGGACTTCGCCTTCAAGCACGTAGGCCCATTCAGCCTCCTTGTGCCAATGGAGTTCACGAATAACTCCCTTGTCGAGCCGCATGTTGACGCCCGCAAGCTCTACACTGGTGGGCAGTTCGCGAATGGTGGTTTGCCGAGTCCAGCCGCCTTCCTGCAACGGCGTCAGCAACGTGCCGCCACGAGATGGGATTTTGGTAACAAGAAGGACACACACAAGCAAGACATGGCATAGGAGTCGCGTACCTCAATTCTGACATGAGAGTCGGCGTAACTCCATCTCATGTTGGCAATCTGCCCATGATCCGTGCTGGGTGGCCGGACAAGATCAGGGCTCTGTCGCGAACGATCACGATTGTATGGACCAAGGACAGAAGCGCCGTTGCCGTTGCGCCACGGCCGCGGATCGACATCTTCTCGGATAGGGTCGATGGCGTGATCATGAGGGTCGCGATGGCCCGGCGTGTATGGCTCGTTTTTGGCGAATTTGCCCGCAAGCTCGAGGCCTTTGGCGAGACGCTGCTGAGGTGAGTCGTGGTGAGGCAGCGCACCACAGAGGTTCGTCAAAGCTCCAGCGAGAAGCAGTTGAGGTGCAGAGAGCTTCATCTTGAGAGTTTTAAGTCAATGATGGGCGGGCTGGGCAAGATGAATGGTGGAAGGAGATTCTGGAGATGTCGATGCAGCACTTTTCCATGTCATAGACAGCCCTCGTCCCACGCAATTGGTCCGAGGGATGCACATGGTATTGGGCACGGGGCGATTATGACCAATTCGTGGCGCGGCCAGCCAGCTGCATCCAGCACCGTATTTCGCAACCCAACATTTAATTGCCTCTCCACGGACTAATTCTCACTTGCCGAGCCAAGTCCGACCGCGCCGAATGCAGAGCAAACAAAAGGCCCCTGCGTGGAGCTGTGGGCCCCGGCGACTGGGTGTGCTCCCAAAAGATGGTGCCTTCCTTCTGTTCGGTGTCGCAATCAACGCTGCGGACTAGGACGCTCAGTCTATAACTCGCCAATGACGCCGACACCGGCCCACTCTGCCACTTTTAGGCTCCGTCTTGGGCGGATAATTGTACCGGGCCAAAAAGGTACCTGCAGAGAGGCTGGACACGAGCGACTGCGACATCAACCGAGTTTTTTTTTTTTTTTTTTTTTTTACCTCGACCGAGACAGCGCTCGTCGCTTCCTCCTGCGTTTCCATTTGCGTCTTCACAGTCCTTTGTCGCTCTCTTTATGCAACTCAACATCAACCGCTAGTACACGGGTCAACAACCACAGTCACGGACGGAACACGCCGGCTCCAATTGCCTTCGTGATGGGCGGATACGGCACGACCAGAGATACCTCCAGCAACCCCAGCCAAGGAACAAATGGCACGCACGGGAATCATGACCGACAACCTCTTCTCGGCCGGAAACTGCACGCAGGCTCACGGTCCCGCCTGGCAAGATTCCGGAAGCAAATGACCACCGAGGTGTCGCGCTCACACGCCGACTTGGTCTTGCTGCTATGCTACGTCGTAACAGGTTTACTGGACAGTGCTTCAACACAAGTCTGGGGAGCTTTCGTTTCCATGCAGACCGGTAAGAATAAACTACTTCGCCCTACAGATGCCGCAAAACAGAAGGAAACGGGGGTGTATTTCCCGGTACGTCGGCCGGGCCGGCTCAGAGGTTGTTGACATGCCGTTTTAGGAAACACCATCTATGTCGGTCTAGGTCTCGCTTCACTCGTCAACCCACCCGTCAGCGCGCGTCTCTACAAATCGGGCATCTCACTGCTTTCCTTCTGCATTGGCTCGTTCTTCTTCGCATGTTTCCACCGTTGCTTCTCCCCCAGGAGACGCTGGGTCCTGTGCGCTTCGTTCGCCGCTCAGGCGGCGCTGACCATCGCTGCGGCCGTCATTGTCACGGTGAAGCCGACGCCAGAGGATGGCAACGCTGCGGGATGGGCAGTGCTGCTGCCGCTGGCACTAGTTTCGCTTCAGTCCTGCGGACAGGCAGTCGCTTCTCGGGCCTTGGGGTACAACGCACTGACGAGTGTTGTTCTGACCAGCATCTACTGTGATTTGTTTTCAGATGAGCATCTGTTCAGGCTTGAAAACGTGCAAAGAAACCAAAGGGCAGCTGCGCCGATCCTGTTACTGGCGGGAGCTGCCGCAGGTGGTTTGCTGTCCCGTAGCTCATTCGGGGTTCAAAGCGCGCTGTGGGTGGCGGCCGTGATGAAGTCGCTCATGGTGGTCGCTTGGGTATTCTGGCCGGTCGAAGAAGACGAGAGCTAACAGCTAATATGCTGCAAATTTTCGATAGAAGATGACTATTTCATCCCCCCAAGTATGCGTTTCTGTATCATTCAACCACATAGCAACAGCTACATGTAGATCGATCAATGGCACAAAGATTTGTATCAATCAGTGACCAGCGTCGGCGCATACCGAGAAGACATGTTCATGAAAAGCACGCATCAATACCTCGTCCTCGACAACATCAACCTCGGTCTGGATCCCCAAAGTCCATGGCGGATGAGACCCCGCCGAGGAAGATGCCGGCCGGCCCCACCACTTGACTCGTTTGGCCCGGCCTGTGCCGTGGTGGTGGTAGTGGTGGTGGTGATGGTGTAGCCATTCTGTAGCTGTGTGCAAGATTGGTTCGGATGGTGAGAGAGAGAACAGTTCTTAACTCATTGTTTCTATGAAAAGTGCAAACAAACAAGGTATACACAGTGCTGCCAAGGAAAACTCCAGTATAAATGAATCCCAGTGCCGCTGTTACCGACAAAGAATGCACATCATGCAAAGCGCAGAATGAACACAAGAACCACCCCCCCCCTGCCAGGACCTTCAGCTCAAGGACACGAGGCCAGCAACTTGCAAATGAAAAGAAAAGATCAGCCCCGAGTCCAAAATGTGACGCTTCATGAACACCCCATCGTTATTCCGATCCCAACCAATCTCTTGTCCAAATGACTCTGGTAAGAAAAAGCGATAATATGAAACCAAACACACAGACATTGGATACCTCATACACAAACTCCAAGACTTGACAAGGAAAAAGAAAACCCCCCATCCTGCCTTTTGAGATCTCCATTATGTTCCCCCGTAATGAGTACTGCACGAGCGATAGCCTCAGATCAGTGCATATTGTTTCATGACCAGCAGGATACAAAATAATAATAATAATAAAGTACCTTGCGCTCTTGACTGCCCATTGTTGTTTCTTTCAGGCCTAACCGTCTTACCACGCTCACTGCTTCGATCTCTATGCACCCAGGGCTGGAATCTTCTTGCCTCGCTTGCCAAGGAGTGTCGCGTTCTCCAAGTTCAACTCAAAGGGGCCTTTTTGTCGGTTTCGATCCCTGACCTGTTGTCTAGCTGCGGCAGTCACGGCTGCTGAGTGCTGGCCGTAACCCTTATCGTTGATTCTCTCTCGCTCTCGGCCACGAGCCTGGGTGTCTTGGTCGCGGATGTTGGTATTTCGCATGCTCTTCTCCAACGTTTGCGTTCCGGTGTGACCTTTGTTGATAGACTGTGGGTCAACTTTCATCTCATCCTCGTCCCCTTCATCTTCTTCATTTAATCCACCAAGTGGCTTGCCCATGCCGCCAGCTCTGGGTCCCGCCTTGGCCCGCCGCTGGCCTTCCTCCTCCTGGCGATGAACAGCATAACTAACATCGAAGACTTCACGCAAGTTGACGGCGCCAGGTGATCTGAAATCGTATCTTCTAGCGTCAAGCTTGCTGGGATCAAAGGGTCGGAGAAGGCCTTCTGACTTCTTCTTCTCTTCCTGCGGTGTTGGTCCCGTACCCTGGACCCATGGGTGGGCAAGGAACTCTCGGATCGTAAAGCGCTTCTCGGGATCAACGGTGAGTAGGTGAGTAATTAGGTCTTTTGCTGACTTCGAAATGTCATCCCACCACGGTGACAAGAAGGTGTATTGTCCCCGAGCGACCTTCTCAGTTAGTACTTCTATACTCTCGTCGTAGAAAGGTGGGAAGCCGCAGAGAAGGGTATACAGCACGCATCCTAAAGCCCACATGTCGACGGACTTGGAGTAGCGCTCGTCTTTGACGATTTCAGGGGCAGTGTAGCCGACAGTTCCACAAGGTGTCATGGTTGAACTTTCCCAAACAATTTTTGACAGACCGAAATCAGCAATCTTGATTTCGCCAATGCCTCCTGCGCCCTGCCCAGGAATAAACTCGCCCTCGTCTATCTTGTCTTCGTCGCCAGGCTGCTTAGGCTTTGGGACTCCAGAAGGAACAAATGGTATGGGATAGAAGAGTATGTTCTCCGGTTTAATGTCGCTATAGTAGGGTTAGGTTATGTGGTGACGCAGTTGCGACATGAAGGGTGTGGGTACTCACCGATGCACAACACCTTTCTCCTCGTGTAAATATTCCAAAGCCCTGGCAACTCGAATGATGACATGTCGAGATAGCTCTTCGCTGAAGTATGTGAGGCGCACAATCTGGTGAAACAATTCTCCCCCGGGGGCGAGTTCCAAAACGATGTAGTAATATTGTTTGGACTCGGAGAAGTCAATGAGTTTAATGATATTGGGATGGTCCAGTTGGCGCATAATCTGAACCTCTTTCAAGATGTTGGATCGCTAAAAAAGACGGGGGAAGAAGACAACATCTGTTAGCGGGCGCACTCAGTCTTGTCTCGCACTCGGCGTTGTTGGGCAGCAACCACAGAACAAAACAGCACAAACATGAACACGACAAGCGACTAGAACAACGCCAAGTAAGCAATGGAGAGTGATTTTTTTGCGCACCTCTGCTGCTTTCGGAACCTTTTTGAAATCCGGATGTAAATGCTTATCTCCCTATCCGGGTGTGTGAGCCCCGTTGGTTGGTAACCGGTCGTTATTGAACGTAGAACGACTCGCGCAGTGGAAAGCAGTAAGACAATGGCAAAGCACAAACAGAGACGGGAAATGAATTCAATTGCACGCGGGGACAAGTGCAACCAGGAGAGGTGCAAAACAAAACAAGACTAGCTGGCAAAGAAAGAAAAGAACACTTACTTGTACATTGTTCATTTCATATTTGCGAACGACTTTGATGGCAACTTCGCCAGCGTCGCCTTGCAAGTCACGAGCACGGTATACGTTACTGAAGGCACCATCGCCCATCTTTTCAATCAACTCCCATCGTTCCAAGCCGGGATATCGTGGGAATTTGCTTTTGCTTGCGTTTTCTTCAGCGACCAGTTTGGCGAGGCTGGCGTCATCGACACGCTTGTTGGAGGTGGCTCTTGATTTGTCTTGAACATGTTGGGCCGCCTCAGCGCGGTGGGCGGCGGCGTGGCCTGCTTGGGCGGCTCGGTTGGCACCATCTCCCGGGGCCTCAGAGTAGGCTTCCTGAGGCTCCTTGGGAGGTATATGCTGGTTCAGTGAAGGGTCTGAGAAGTTCATCTTCTTGTCGTTGGTAGGTTGTGCTGGGGGATGAGCAGCCGCGATGTCATCCTTGCGAAGAGTCTCGTCGTTCAAATGGACGCTACGCGCTTGTTTCCCTAGAGATGGAAAAGGGTCAGAATAAGCAACGGTAACTCGAGTGACGGCCAGTTGGTTGATTTCAAGTATGAGCGAGTCATATGCCGTCATGACTTGGAGCCGGGAGACGTGGGGGTGGGTTGGCCGGCTGGGTTTGTGGCAACGGGCAGTTGCGTGTTTTAGTGGGCGGCACAATGCGACAGACACATACCATGGCGGATAAAGTTCTTGAGCTGCTGGATTGTCGACATGGCTGCCGTGAAAGAGATCGCTAGCAAGCGACTCGTCAGACCACCTTGGCAAATGCGTGGATTTTATTTTCAGAGGCCTGGACAACGAGATTTGCAGTGTCGGCAGCCCGGGGCGTCCTGGGGCGTCCTGGGGCGTCCTGGGGCGTGTACGAAGGCTGGGCAGGAAAAAAAGTCGAATATCACCACCAGACACTCAAACTCAGGCGATGTGAGGCGCAGGCAGTTGGGGGCTCGCAAAGGGTGCGGCGGGGGTTTGCGGAAATTACGTCGGGCGGCGCGAGACAGAACACGGTGGTTCGTCTTGGAATTTTCGTTGGAATATGCTGATGCTGGATGGCTGGCTTGTGATAGAAGACAATCTATTCGTCCAGGCAAATGAAAACAGAACAAATTTGCCAACGGTGGTGAGGTTCGGTGATGCGACAAGAGCAACGGAGCAAAAGTGTGGGTGGGAAAGAAATAAACGGGAGGCGTCTGGGCCGAGCTGATGTGGATTTCAAACTACGAGACGAGCTGCTTACGGATCCAGCCACAAGGCGTTCTTTGGAGCACGTATGTACAATACATACATACATAATACATGTACGCGCATGTATGGAGTATGGAGCTGATGGGCACCGCAGCACAAACGCAAAGCTGGACTTTTTTTTTTTCACTCCTTGATTCTTGCGTCTCGTCGCTGGCAGGCGGGCAAGCGGAGTGGGCAAGCAACGTCGAGACTGGGCTCTCAGCGGCTTTTTTTCTGGTCTCGTGCTGTCCAGTGCCAGATGCCAGTGGAAAGGCGATGGTGGGGCAGATGCAGATGCAGATGCAGCTTGAGTTTTGAAAATGAGGTCACCTCGTCAAGGACCCAGGACCCCAGTCCCTGATCCCCCGTCCTCAGGTCCCCCAGGCCTTCCCCCCCCCCTAATCAACTGCAAAGCTGCAAGCTGCAAGCTGCAAGCTGCCAGTGACTGGCCGACTGGCCGACTGGCTGACTGGCTGGCGAAGGAAACGTCCCTCCCGCCCTTTGCCCCTTTGCTCCATCACGCGAGAGCATTCTACGTGATTGACATGCCTGGCGCCAACTTCCTCGCCACCTGTCGTCATGGGCAGATACACATCCGGCGAAGGACTCTTGATCAGCCCCCGCGGTTTCATCATCGGGGCGAGGGAGCCGCACGGCGATGACGGAGGCAGCAGCTTAGTTCAACCGGCCGGTCGGTTGGCTCACACATTGAACCTCGAAGCCCCATGCCAAGATAAACCAGGACCGGGGCACGAGATTACCAGAGCTTAAAGCATGGGGGCATCCGCACGCGGAGACCCCAACAGAATGGGCCGGGCTGTCAAGCTCGTTGAGGCAAGTAAAGGCACCAAAAGGTGGCCAAAACTGAATCAAGCCGTCTTGATGAGAGCCGCTTGACGACATGAGACAAGCGGGATGAGATGGAGGGAGACAGCCATCTGGGGCCGCCGCCGACTGACATCATCATCTGCCGCCAATCATTTACGGATGTATGTAGGTAATCACAGCAGATGGCATTTCCGTGTCCAACTGCGCAGCTGAAATGCGTATATCCCTTTGAGTGCCCGAATAGGTCGGAGGAAAAGATCCTTCATGTTCTAGCTTCCCATCGACTCAAGCCCCGACTTTAGTGCGTCCCTGGCGTCTTGGCAAACCAGGATGATGGACTGGCATACGTCATGGTCCAATTGCTCCCAGTCCGGCCCCCGTCAATCCCCGCCAATCACGCCTTGCGGCGACGCATTGAGCGACTTGAGCGACAAGAAGGCTGGGTCTGGACCACTGACACTGACCATGTTGGACGTCAACGTGGAAAGAAAGTCTAGGCCCTCGTCGGTCTCGGAACGGAGAATCGGGACTCCAAATCTGCAAACGATGATCCGTAAACGCAATACATTTGCGCAATGCCTCATTCATCGGTTTCCAGTTAAACCCCATTCGCCAAGTTTGTATCGTTGACGAGACATCTTTGTCGGGTGCATCGGCTACCAGTCAATGTCCCCCCAAATGCTTTATTCCAAAAAGCCATATCTTAGGCCATGGTAGTATTATGTCCCTATTAAAAAACCTAGTCTAATATAATCATCTTCTAGTCAGCCGCGTCGCTCTCGCTTCCCGCAACTTCCGCTCACCTGCCAAGAGCCAATCAAGCTCAAGCGGCTGTATTAACAGACTTTTGCCAGGGGATCCTTTCTGCATGAGAGCCGGGGCTACGGACGCACACCCGTGCTCCTAAAAGTCTGGAATATAGCCCTTTGGCCTTTGGTCTGGGTTTGCACTACAAAGGCAGATCATAATAGGCTCGGCTAGTGATGCGACCCGCTCATCGCTCACAATTTGAAAGCCACAACTTCGCGTTCCCCAAACTCTAGGCACACACGGCACAACACCAGATGGCTTCCATTGTTGGAGAAGAGATGGCTGCATGTCTCCGGGTGACGAGATTAGGAAGCGTCACTGCCCAACAAAGCGGTCGCTTCTTAACAGAGTAGGTCTGTCAGCCAATGCGGCATTTAGCACGTGGCGCCTTCTCGGCAAGAGGGACTATAATGGATGATAACACATCCAACAAGGACAAGAGGAGAGGTTCTGATCCAAGTACCTACGGATTACATACATGATGCAAACTGCATCCTCGTTGGACCCATAATTATCCGCGCGTTTCTTACATACATATTTGAGGGGCCCTCCGATCGTGAAGTCTCCTCATCACACACCGAGGACGTCCGGTCCGTACATACATGTACTATCCGCGCTTCGCCGTGGTCCCTGGCAGTTGGCGTCCAAAGTGCGCCTCATTGCCCAAAGGGAAAATGCTTGTTTTGTCCTGACCTGTAACGGACAAAAGTTCTGAAAAGGGGTTTCTACGGAAACCAATGCACATCCCCTTCACGAGGGCAGGCGCAAACCTTGCATTGTACGACACCAACTTGAAACTGCCACCAGGACAAGTCCTACGCACCGCGTCAGCCTTGAGCCATCCATGTTGGTGGTAAATGACGACGAATTTGTCTCGTTGGTGTCACAGACATTGGTACATACGTTGGTTGCCGGCCGGCCGTGTCCACTGTTCTTACACTCTGGATTTATTCATGAGCCACAACTACCATCTTGAAAGCTAGATGGAAAAAAATAAAAAAAAGTGAATTTGTTATATAATCTCACTCAATTACGCCGGGTGCATCACGAAAGACAACAACTTGTCTCGCACAGCAAGTCGTGCACACGGACTTGTCAGCCACGTAGATTGTTCCCCGGACCTTGACCAGGCATGGAAGTACTCGCTTCTCATCTCACAGCTCGCTCCGGCATCCTAGGTAAACATGGCGAGGACTCGCTGTCCTTTATCACGGTGGATACTCGCATCAGTCAAACAGAAAAGAAATGTCGTCTGGTTCCCCGTCGGTCATTACGGAAATGCTCTAAAAGTCGCTTGTTGTAGGGTAGGCCGGGAACGTGTCAGGATGACCACATAGTTGACGCAAGGCATTACCACCGACGATGTGCGATGGGAAATAATTGACCTGGAAGATGAATACCTGGAGTTTCGGGCATGTGAACATCACGACCCCCGTTGTAGAAGACTGACATCACTCGGATGTGTAAATCATACTGGCTGTCAGGACACATGCAGACAGTTCACGCATGAGAAGCTGTAATTTGTGAAAATCACGAGGAGAAATAAGCAGACGAGATTTTAATATTCGAGTCGATGGAAAACCTTCCCTCGCGTATTCAATGGAAACATACAGGGGAGGACCGTACACCGGTTTGCTTTTCGTTTCGAGTGTCGGCAAAGAAAGGAGCGGAGGACCCCATTTTTGTTGTCGACAGAAATGTCAGGTACTACGTTTGTTGAATCGTGCTCCGACACTTTTCGCATACTTGGGCCGGGGCCGTTTAAAAACTGAATTATACCAGAAGAAAACGATTTTGGACAGGCACAATGTGGGACATAAAAGGCACGGAACGCCTCATGTAGCTTGACTGACCCTTGCAATTGTAAAGATCGCAGGCCTCCAAGTCGCCTGATCCCATTGACCTCAACGCCTGATAATCTTACAGTATATGGTCCATCCCCCCTCGGTGAAATGTGGGGTCAGATTTTGGAAAGTGTGCTTTATAACTCCTCAATGTCCATCCCTTCGCCGTTGGCATGTCCAGACTGGCCCTCCTTCTTGGGCATAGTAGCCTCCTTGTCGATCAACTGTCTAGATACAGCAACAATGTTGTCCTCAATCAACTCCCGACCGACATCTTCCAAGTGCTTTTTTGGGTCAAGCTTGCCGACGTAGCGTGTCTTGAGTTGATCCTTTGTCAACTCAGTCTCCTCCTTGACTCGCTTCTCGTAACCGTCAGCTAAGCTGACCAGTCTTTGCAACCGTTCCTTGTTTCTGTCGCCTTCTGACCGGAAATCCTTCATCTCCAATGCCTCAGTCCACACGTGCTTGTGGAGGTTCATCAACATGTTCTCTTCGAGAGCCGTCTTTCGGTAGTTGATGGCGATGGAATAGTAGTGTCGGTTCAGCCCATGGATCAACGCTTGAATTGAGGGTTTGTTCAGGTGGCCCAGGTTGCTGGTGCTCTGACGCGGTTCCTGTCCCATCATCAAGAGCTGTGGGTTGATTAGGCGGAAGGCATCGATTACAACCTTGCCCTTGACAGACTGGATTGGGTCGACGACGACGGCAACAGCACGAGGGTTCAGCTGCTCGAACGACTGTTGGGTGTTGATATCAACTGAAGAGAGCCAGCAGCCAAATCCGGGATGTGAGTGGTACCAGCCCACTACTGCTTCAGGTCTGCCCAGTATGATGAAGTCAGCCTCGGTTTGCACCAATTGATCCATGTCCATCAGATGCTTACCGTCCTGTTTGCCGCAACATGTCCATCATCTTGGTCTGGAAAACAGGGTCGACAGCTTCAACGCTGACTCCCGTGCCACTCTGAGGCATGGCGAAGACATCCATAACCTTCACAGTGAAGTCATCCACAAATTCTCCCAGCATGAGACCCATGACTTCCATAGGCACGCCGGCGCGGCCGTGTCGCAACATCTTCAACAATGCCAACGATGAGATGTAGACAGTTTCGGAATTATCGATGAGATTCGTGTTGTCCTAAGGCGAGTTTGATTCAGCATGCCAGCTTCTTGTTGCAGCTACAATGGTCAATCTCGGAGCTTCACTTACCGTGCCGTGGGCAGCAGCTCCTCCTATGCTCATGCCACCACCACCGAGCAGATTTCTGAATCTTTCCATTGTTGAGACTCTGCAGGATGGAACGCTTCAATTTCAAATTTCGAAAGAGTGACGACGGTCGGGAAGTCAAACACAATATTTCTCGACGAAAGGTGGTCGACCGGTCGTGCGTGAGGTTTGACCTAGTGGAAGCTTTGGCTCGCGTTGACGCCAGCATTGGCAGCCTGGTCGGAAGTGACAAGCTGAGTAAGGAAGCTCCGGTCACGTGTAGCTCGACTGCCTCGCAAACCATGGCATGGCTACTTTTGCTTCGTAGCCAGCCACCACCTGAAAGAAAGTGGGCACCTGGCTTGTCACATCCATGTCTTGCTAAACCTAATCCGTACGGATCCGTACAATTGCCGCCACAACTTTAATAATCCGCCTTGTCCGCGGCTGGTGCAGGGTGCGGCTAAGTCGTGGTTGTCGCGATTTCCTTGCGACTCTTTTCTTAAAACTAAACTCCCCGCCTCCTCTCCTCCGCTCTACAACCATGAATTTTTCCCTCTGAGGAAGTGTTTCAACCTTTCCGCCACTTGAATTTGCGAAGTATCAACTCATTGTGCACCACAGAGTCCTTGACGATCGAGACGTTCTGCCTCCTGATTCGCGATGGGAGACTCCAACAAGGCCCAGCTGGGCTCTGTGGCTCTCAATGAGTCTTCGCCTAAGAAAGTTGCCTACTTTTACGATTCAGATATTGGAAACTATGCTTATGTTACTGGTCATCCTATGAAGCCTCACAGAATTCGCCTCGCTCATAGCTTGATCATGCAGTACAACTTATATTTGAAAATGGAGATTTACGTGAGCATGCTTGCCCGTCGCGGCCCGTATCGAATTGAGAATAGTGCCCGCTGACTGTCTCCAAGCGTGCCAAACCCGCAAGTCGAGGAGAAATGACACAGTTTCACACCGATGACTACATTGATTTCTTACAAAAAGTTACTCCAGATAACATGGACAGTTATGTGCGCGAGCAGGGTAAGTATAACGTCGGTGATGATTGCCCCGTATTTGATGGGCTCTTCGAGTTCTGTGGCATCAGTGCTGGTGGAAGCATGGAAGGCGCTGCTCGGCTGAATCGGCAAAAATGCGACATTGCGGTCAACTGGGCTGGTGGCTTGCATCACGCCAAGAAGTGTGAAGCTAGCGGTTTCTGTTATGTCAACGGTAGGTGTTCTCAGCTCGCTGTTTTCATAATACTTTCTGCCCCCATCTTACCATTCCACAGATATTGTACTGGGGATCCTTGAGCTCCTCCGGTTCATGAAGCGTGTACTCTACATCGACATTGATGTTCACCATGGCGACGGCGTCGAAGAAGCATTTTACACCACCGACCGCGTTATGACGGTATCGTTCCACAAATATGGCGAATACTTTCCTGGAACCGGAGAACTTCGCGACATCGGCATTGGTCAAGGCAAGAACTATTCGGTAAACTTCCCTCTGCGCGACGGCATCACGGACGAGTCATACAAATCCATCTTCGAGCCCGTCATTGAGAACGTCATGAAATACTACCAGCCCGATGCTGTTGTTCTCCAATGCGGAGGTGACAGTCTTTCCGGCGACCGTCTCGGTTGTTTCAACCTGAGCATGGACGGCCACGCTAATTGCGTGAGTTACGTCAAGAGCTTCGGTCTGCCGACTTTGGTTCTAGGCGGCGGTGGTTATACCATGAGAAATGTTGCCCGAACTTGGGCATACGAGACTGGTGTTTTGGTCGGGCAAGACATGGACCGAACACTCCCGTACAATGAATACTACGAAGTGAGTTATTTGCTGTGCATCCACCCCCAAGACAGTTTATCCACTAACTTGTCGTGAAGTACTACGCGCCTGATTTCGAGTTGAACGTGCGATCCTCCAACATGGAAAACTCAAACAGCAGAGAGTATCTGGAAAAAATCACTGCGGCTGTCATTGACAACCTCCGTCAGACAGGGCCAGCTCCATCTGTACAGATGCAAGACGTACCAAGAAAGCCTTTTGGTGGTATGACAGACGAAGAAGAAGCTGAGTTGGATGACTTGGACGAGGACGAGAACAAGGATGTGCGAATGACTGAACACCGCTGGGACAAGCATGTGGAGAATGGAGCCGAATTCGAACCAAGCGATGACGACGAGATGGCATCTGCCAACGGGGCTACTCGAAGCAGTAGTAACAAGCGTACTCTCACCGACTTCAAGAACGCTGAAGAGGCAGAGACGAGCGGCAGCAAATCGCCAAAAAGCAAGCAAGATGACAACAACAACAAGGATACAGCCGAAGCCGAAACCCATGATATCAATGACGACACGATCGAAGATGTTGGTACTATTCAAGAACCTGTGAACGATGCACTGGAAGAAGATAAAGAAGAATCTGAGTCTAAAAAGGTTGACGCTGATGGCGATATCGGCATGACCGACACTATCAGCACGACGGAGGCAACAGCCATCAAGAAAGAGGACGTGGAACCTGAGCCAGCTCCAGAGGCGGCTAGGGAGGGAGAAAAGACCGCTGAAGGGGCATCAGTTGACACGGAACTTGCGAAGCCCGCTTCCGATGCAGATTATACCAAAGAAGGCAAGACTGACGAGCCCGCCGCTGAGAAGGAAGTCGACAAGCCGACAGAGACAGAGAGCGTCAAGCAAGGAACAGAAGATATGGAGGTGGATGCACAGGCGAAGAAAGAAGGTAAAGCCGAGGATGAGTCATCCAAGTAGGCAAGTGATGAAGCGTCATCGACTCGGACTGGCCTGTCCTCAGGCCTCGCTGCCGCTGCTGATCGTTATCTGTCAATGATTATTCTGCAAGCTTGAATGCGTTAGAACTTGGCTGGACAAGGTGTACGGTAACTCGTGGAAGGATTGGCCAGATATGGCGTTTTCGGCGCAAGGCACACTATTAGCTTGGGTGAACATGAACCATTGGAGGGTTTATTTCCGTGCAAAAGCCGTTTTTTCTCTGTTTTTGTTGCCTGAGCAATGGTTGTATTTTTTACTCTTCCCATTACATGAATTGAATAGAAGCGAACAAACAAGTCAACTTCCCAAGATGTATGATTTGAAGAGTGATGCCAACTTTGAAATGCATATGCAGACACTGGCCAGGCATGTCAATGCAATGCAATCAATAAGGCACCGGTATTCTTCCGAGCTAGCTGTGACTGACATTTGGCTGCTGGGCTGAACTCTCTCCAACAGCCCTCTTTTTTTTTCCCCCCCACGACTTAATATCATATTATGCGGGGGCTGACAAGGTCCGACACCAACCTCGCAATTGAGAGGCCTCCTCTAGCTTGACCGCTGAGACCACACTTTGCCGCGCCCATCCATGGAGCAATAAATTCATCCTTGCTTGTTTCACGGTGAACCATCAGCAGCATTGGAAACAACCAATTCTACTGTTTGGCTTGACACACCCGCTCTTTGGTCTTGCCCGCGACACACGAGAAGCCGTTGAGTCACAAACCACCCCCCATGCCTGCCTCAGCGGCACACGCCGCTGGCGACAGCGAGTCCGAAGCTGCGAAATTCGCCGTGTGGAAAGAAGCGCTCTACGAACGATGCAAAGAATTCGGACCGGGCAACGACTTGTTTTCGCAGGATGACCTCTTGCGACTCGACGTCATTCCAAACAAGGATCTGCTGCTGTTGGCGCGCGTGGTGCAGTCGCTCAGTGATGACAAGCTGTTCATCACGATGAGGGAGGCGAGCGGGCAGGTTCTTTGGAAATGGAGAGACGCGCAAGAAGCTCACAAGTGAGAATCCCCCCCCCAATCCTTGGGTTTTGTGTCTTGCCATCCCAAACCTTTTTCTTGTTTTGCGAACCAGTCTGAGCGGCATTCGGCTAACAAGCGTGGTTTTCTGTTCTTTTTACCGCTCTTTAGATACAAGCAATGCTCGACCGACGAACAAGTCATGGTGTACTCGTTAATCGACGACTCTGGCGGCGATGGAATATGGTCGCAAACACTCCAGAAGCGCCTCAACATGCACGATTCGGTTCTGAAGAATGCTCTCAAGCAGCTGCAGACCAAGGGTCTCATTGCGCCGTTCAAGAATGTCGAGCACCCCAATAAGAAGATGTTCATCAAGGCGTCCATACGGCCGAGCGATCGCGCGACCGGCGGACCCTGGTACACGGACCAGAACCTCGACGAGGCCTTCATCGAGGAACTGCAGCGCGTGGTGTTCGATTTCGTCAAGCGCCAGAGCGGATACCTGAGCACGCACGGCGGCAACGCTGCGACGAGAAGCCAGGTGCCCAGGAAGGGCGTCGTCAAGGGCGGCGGCGGCGGCGGCGGCGGAACGGAAAAGGGCAAGAAGAGAGACGCAAGCGAGATGAGCAAACGGCCCGCCAAGGCTGTCAAGACGGCCGTGGGCGCGACGGCGGCGAGGAGGGAGGCGGTGCGGCTGCCCTTGCCGGCTGGGTACACCGGGTATCCGACGGTGAGAGACATTGCTCGGCTGCTGTCGAGCAGTGGCATCACCAACAATACCATTCTGTCCGAGGATGACGTCAAGAAACTGGTGGATGTTCTGGTGTGGGACAACCTCATCGAGCCGATCAAAGTAGCTGGCAAGATGGGATACCGCGTGCCCCGCATCGCGAAGCAGTCTACCGAGAGTTGGGCCGGACGAGATGATCCGAGTGGGCGAGACGGAGGACCAGAGCCGTACATCAGTCCCTACACGGAGGCGCCCTGTGGCAAATGTCCCGTCTTTGACCTTTGCGAAGAAGGAGGGCCCGTGGGACCAAGCAATTGCGAATATTTCAAAAGATGGCTCGGTATCGAACTGGACTAGTCGCAGTACGGCCAGAGTTTCACTATACCTTTTTTTTTTTCTTTCTTTCTTTCTTTTTTCCCCCGATTGTTGGTTCAACGTATATGATATAGACTAGACGGTGGTGGTGCCTTGTTTGTTGGACTTCTTCCTTCATTTAGTTCTCACCAGAGAATGAATACCCACCCACATCTTGATGGATCGGCATGCATGGCTTTGGAGTTTTTAGTCTCGACTTATTTTACAAAAGTCCGTCAGACCTGGTGGGAAAAAAAAAAAGCATAGCTTAGGCGTATAGGAACGATTCTTTCAGACCGGAACAGGTTTTGTCGGAATTGAGGGGAAAAAATAACAATGCTCCGCCTGTGTAAACAACCCTGAAAGAGTCTTCGTGTTGTACAGAGACCAAGTGTCTCGGGAAATTAATCATGTCCCGTTTCGCGTTGCCCCGAGATGGCCTGCCCCTCACGCGAGAGGTTTTTATTGTCAAGTTTGTCCAACATTTCTATTCCTATCGGACATCATACTAGTAACACGAAATACCTAGCATTCGCATGCCACCGCTACCAATGTATTGCATATCCGTTTTCAATTCCTAAGTAAAAATGCAAGGCTAATAGACAGTTTACAGCTCGCCAGATTTGACGATGGTGGGGCGTTTGTTGTATTTGACGGTGCCGCTTTGGGACCCAGTAGCCTCGAGGGCTTTGACGACGTTCAGGGACTCCTCGTCGGCGACCTCGCCGAAGACGACGTGTCGGCCGTCGAGCCAGGAGGTGACAACAGTGGTGATGAAGAATTGGGAGCCGTTTCTGGTCAGTCAAAGAGTCAGCTGCGATCTATCGGGGAATTGTGCCCAGGGCTATATTTTCGCCAGCATTGTAATTGTTGATGATGCTAGTAGGCATTCACTTACGTGTTCGGACCGGCGTTGGCCATGGACAACAGACCGGGGCGGTCGTGCTTCAGCTTGAAACTCTCATCGGCGAACTTCTCACTGTAGATGGATCTGCCACCAGTGCCCTGTGGACTTTGTAAGCAGCCACTCTCTATTTCTGATGTTGGTTCGTTCAATATCGACTTACGTTGCCGCGGGTGAAATCTCCACCCTGAAGCATGAAGTCGGGAATGATGCGGTGAAACGAGGAGCCCTCATAACCAAAGCCTTTCTCGCCAGTGCAGAGAGCACGGAAGTTTTCGGCGGTCTTGGGAACGACGTCGTCAAAAAGGTTGAAATTGACACGGGCTTGTTGTTCTGGTTGCACAACAGTAGTCAGCATTTGATGCTTGTATTCGTGCTCTGTAACCTCAGTTGCGGCAAGAGGGGCATAGGCAGCTGGCCAGGCTGCAAGAGTGAACTTGACAATGGAATATTGGCTGTCATCCCATAGCTCTGAAACCTCAAACTCCCCTGAGTGACGACGAGGTAAAATCAATCAAAGTAGCTGGTGGTACTAACCCTTGACAGTAGAGGTAGGTTTACCGCCCTGGAAGACGGGACCCTCCCAGCTCACATCGAAGAAGCTTCCATCAATTGTTAGCTAAGACTTGGACCAGTGCGAAATGGTTAGATGGAAAAGCATTGGCGAGAACATACACCTTCTTGACCATAACTGCTGAAGTGACGGAGAATTGACGGGTAGCTTGGAATTTGCCAGAAGCAGATGCTAGTAGAGGAAGAGAAAAAGATCGCGGCCCCGAAGCGCAGAAGCTGTAGCGGGGTAGGAGGGGTCGAAGAAGCGTCAATGTTGATCGCATTTTGAGGTCGCTGGAGGGGTTGAATTGTTAGTCGTGGTGCATTTGACAGTCGCGGCCAATGAAAGGGGCTCCAGAAGGGGGCCATGGATGCCACAGCAGCCTCGACATGGCAAAACAGGCAAAACAGCGCCTGCTGCTGGGAGCTTCGTCGAGGTGCGGGAGGCGGCTGGGTAGCCTCAGTGACCGGACAACGTTGACGCACCTGGAGTGCACCGCACTCGAGGAGCTCCCCTGGGCCCTCAATGCCAGCGCGGCAGAGCGGATTCCATCTGCCCGCGCCTTCTTTGCCTATGCTCCAAGACTCATCGGGATTGAAAGCGGTCTTGTGATGCATCTTGTGCAGACAGCGATGGAATGGCACCACGTAAACTCATAAAAGATTCCTTGAACGTACCTGACGAGAACGAGGCCTTGATGAAGGATGAAAGTAGTAATACAAAGATGGAATTAGATTGGTTTTGTTTGATGGTCCAGTTGATGTCGTCGTCCAAGCTGCAGGCTCGCTAGAAAGGGGAAAATTTTTGGGGTAAGTTCCGGGTATAGTGGAGCTGCCGGCCTGAGGTCTCAGGTACCTAGGTACCTAGGTACCCAGTAATTCCCGGCACCTGCCCAGGTGCTTTGAAGCACGATGAAAAGATACGCCATGCACGCGACAACTGCTCTCTGGTCATCAGTTGGGCTCTGGGCCATCTCTCAATGACTTGTGCCCAGAATATTACCCTCGAATAATTTTTTGCTCTTCCAGCGCTTGCAATATCCATCGCGTTTGTCTACTGAGTGAACAGGTTACTCAAGTCGGCGGCCCGTATTTCGATGACGCCCCCTCACGTGATGGCCCCGTCGCGAACGCAACCCGAGCGACCAGCCTGGCCCAGTTGGGTTCTCCTTCAACTGCGACACTGACTGACTTGATGAAGACCAGTTCATCCTATGCACGACACGGCATCCTGACCGAATTCGACACCATAATCGTCTCAGAGGTTGCAGCTTGTCTGCTTGGGTTTCAAAATGGATCTCAACGATCTGAAAAGTACCGTCTCCAACCTGACCTTGTACGATCTCAAGGCGGGCTTTCGCAAAGCTCAAAATGGTAGGAATTGCTATCTCGCAATCAAGATATTGTTTCTCACATTATCGCATCGTAGCCTTTATGAACTTTACGGAGATGGAGGCAAAGGTACTTCACTGTGAATCCCAATTGTGGCCAGGGCGAGTCTAACACCGTCGCCGCAGGTCCGAGAAGCTACAAACAACGAGCCATGGGGCTCTTCATCGACATTGATGCAAGAAATTGCCAATGGCACCTTCAACTAGTACGCCAGCGACTCAGATGTCAAGTGAGCCTATCTAACGCATTCTAGTCAAACCCTCAATGAGATTATGCCGATAATCTATCGTCGATTCACCGAAAAGTCGGCCGAGGAATGGCGGCAAATTTACAAGGCTTTGCAATTGCTCGAGTTTCTTATCAAACATGGCTCCGAGAGAGTCATCGATGATGCTCGTGGCCACATAACTCTTCTCAAGATGCTACGTCAATTCCACTACATCGATCAGAATGGCAAAGACCAAGGCATCAATGTACGGAACCGAGCTAAAGAATTGGCCGAACTTCTCGGCGATGTCGAGCGTATTCGTTCTGAGCGCAAGAAGGCAAGAGCAACCAAAAACAAGTATACCGGAGTTGAAGGTGGACGCAGCTTCGGGGGTGGCTTTTCAGGAGGGAGCGGGAGCGGGAGCGGGAGCAGATACGGCGGCTTCGGCAGCGAGTCAGCACATTATGGCGGCTTCTCAGGTGGCGTCTACGGAGATGGCGGCGGTTTCGGCGGCGAGACCGATGGTTATCGCGAGTCTGGTGGTGGCAGCGGTGGTGGGCGATCTGATCAGTTCGAAGAGTACGACGAGTTCGATGGAAAAGGACCCTCAAGTTCTTCTAGAGCTGCCCGCAGAACAGAGTTATCCAAGAAGGTCGCTGCCGAATCCGCCAAGAAGAAAGAGCCAGAGGTGGATCTATTCTCTTTCGACGATCCCATTCAGACGACTAGCTCTACGACTCCTACAGCTTCTCAGAGCTCAGGTCTGGCTAATTCGGCTGGGCCATCTGGTGGTAATGGTGTTTCGTCGAACGACGATGACGAATTTGACGACTTCCAGTCTGCAGCTCCAGCTCCTCAGCATCCAGCACAGCCTCTTGCTGCACCCCTCACTTCTACGGCTTCGTCAACGGCACACATCGCTGCCCCTAAGCCAGTCTCAGCCCCTCAGACTGCCAACCTTAATCAGATGGTCAGCGCGTCCTCCATCTCACCGGCTCCAGGCGCGAGTGTTACTCCAAGCGTAAACTATTCTGCATTTGCCGCACCGGTTACACAAGCTCAACCTCCCAAGCCAACGAGCTTTCAACCGTCAGGACCCAACTATTTCGGCGGCATTCAAGCCGATGCTTCCACCCCCGCCCAACATAGCATGTCGACCATGTCGAGTACGACATCGAGTGGGCCAACAACCATGGCAAACATGAAACCAGTCACTAGCCCGGGTGGCAAAGCTGCAGCAACCAGCGCAGGCGGCGATGCCTTTGGTGCGCTCTGGGGCAAGGCTAGTGTGGGCATAAAGAAGACAGACAAGCCTTCGGGAGGGCCAGCCATGAGTCAATTGGCGAAGGAGAAGAGCAGCGCTGGCATTTGGGGAGCACCCGCCTCAAACTCTCAGTCCAGCTTTGGAGGCGCTCCCGCTGGAAACAGCGGCTCAGCATCGGGCGACCTGCTTGGCTAAGCAAATACTACGCTGTACTTTTGTGTTGTTCTGCAATCTTGATTGAATGAACCCAGAAGCAATGAAAAGGCATGGCAATAACCTAGTGAGAATGTATGGTAGAGTCGAAGGTTGTCGAAGGTAGTCGAAAGTAGTCGATGATGGTGGGGGCCGAGCAGAGCACATGTTGAGCACGTTGAGCAAGTTGAGCAAGTTGAGCAAGCATGCTTGAAGTTTTGACCCTAGACAGGCGTACGGATGAAAGGCGCATGAAATTGACATGGAATCAAGTACCTCACATGCATGTGTTCGCGGCCACAGCCTGCGAGGCTCGCGGAATTGCCCACGTCCAATCACCCGCTGAGCAAGGCTGGCAGCACCCAAGCCGCCGCGCTTGTTATTTTTATATTTTTATGTAAGCGCCGGGGTTGCCCGGTGCGGTGACGGCGGCGCATGATTGGATGGCCTGGCGGCTGCCCACACTGGCCTCCGTCTCAGAAATGCCTGCAGTGGCTTGCATCGCCAGCAAGTGAGTGGACGTTGGGACGTCAATTCTATCAATTCTTTGCCGTTCATTTCAAGACGGCTGCGGTCCAGACAGGCACCGGGATCAACGTGAGAGATGAAGACGTCCGTCCGTCTGCTTGAAATGTCGATGCTGTATATAAGACGCAAGCCTCCCGCACTGCGTTGGCTTTCCCTCTCCTCTCCAATCCAAACACCTTCAACCTCGAACGAAAATCATTTCTTTTTTTTTCCTTTGTGACATTTCCTTGGTGTCTTTTCCTTATTTCCTACCTTCACTTTTGTTTGTCTTTCCAAACCAATATAGCCTTCCCTTTGGCCAACTAACTACACAAGACTCCGAGCCCCGATCCGTTCTTTTGTTCCAATATCACCTTGTCCGACAGCGTCGAAAACGTCCCAACGTCCCTTCTTTCCATTCCTTGCTGCATTCGCTGCATTCGCTGCATTCACGCCACTCACAATTCCGTCTTCCACTTCTTTGCCGGCTCTTCTGCCCTTCTATTCGAGGCATTTCCCCCTCCATACAGCAGGTTGTGCTTCTAGACCTCGACTCTCTTTAGACGTCTCCGCCGCAGCTGTGACTCCCACACCTTCTCTCAGAATGGGTGCTCCCCCTGCTCTCGGTGCCTTGGGCATGACTTTCACGGCCATGAGGGCTTTGCAAGCCGTTGCACTGATTACCATTATTGGACTGTCTGCCAATTTCATCTCGGAAATGGTGGCCGCGAGTTATGTGCCGCCGTCTGCCTTGGTTGGCACTCTTGTCGTTGTAAGTAAAACGCAGTCGACAGGAACCCTTCTTCCTTGGCCATTCATCAGAATCGACTTATTGACCGAGCCCATGTCCCCCCTTTGCAGGCCTGCATCACGGCCGTCTATACCGTCATCACGTACATTCTCTACTGGGATTCCATGCTGCCTCTGCTCATTTCCACCGCCGCCGATGGCCTCTGCCTCGTCGCCACCGTCGTTGTCGCCTGCGTGGTCGGCCGGCCCGTCAGCTACCTCACCTGCCCTGGCCTCCCCGACGACGGAAACACGGCCAACTTCATCCACTCTCTCTTCATGAACCTCGCGCGCAAGAACTACTTCGAGTGGGCCGACCCGGACAAGGCCACCTGTTTCGAGATCAAGGCCATCTGGGGCCTGAGCATCAGCCTCTGCGTCTTCTACTTCATGTCCGCCGTCACGTCCGCCTGCCTCTGGAAACGCATCAAGGGGGACGGGGCCGCTCGCCCGGCCGCCCCCAAGGATCTCGAATGAGGGTGCGGCCGCGGGGGTCCAACGGGCATGACGACGCCGCGAAAGCTACGGAGGAAGAAGGCCCGGAGCCTCGGCACAGCGGCAATGGTCCAGGAGCCAGCGGACAAAGACGAGAGATATGACAATGGTGACTCCGGCCACGACGGCGACCCCCCAGACAAGATGAGCATCCCTCGTCCCTTCGTCTGTCCTTTGTTTCCCCCGCCGCCGCCGCCCCCCACGGCGACGATCCGCGAGAAGAGAGCTCGCATTCGACCACCACCGCCACCACTTGGACATGTGCAATCCCCTCTGCCGCCTGTCCCTGCCGCTGTGCCTTGGCCAAAGTCCCCGGTTGGTCTGGGCCTGTTGAGTCCTCTTCCTGCGGCGATGGCGAAGCCTAAGCGCAAGACCATCTTTGAACAAATCAACGGCTGGTGGGACCTGGGATTGTTGGAAAAGAGGCAGACTCTTTTTGGAAAACACTATTATTGAGATTGATTGCTAATTTTTTTTTTCTTTTGTTTGGGTCGGAATGGCATTCCATGTTAATCCTGCGAAAGCTTCAGATTGTGTACTGGAAGGTGTAGAGGATGGAATGCTAGGGCTTGTTTTGTTTGTTTCTCGGCGACAATTGTGTAATGTTATACTGGATATAATGACAAAAGGCAAATAGAAGAAAAAAAAAGGGCAAAAAGATGGGTCGCTGCCAGGATTGATTTTTTTCTTTTTTTACATTTATATGGAAAATCTTTCATTCACCCGCAACTAAGCTCCGGATAGCAAGTGATAGGGCCACATCCCACATCCCACGCCCTGTATTTTGTGGCAGGGCGTTCTAATCCATGACTTTCATGTGTGTTTTCTACAGGAGGGGTGTGGCCGTCAAACCGCTTGAACTAAATGCAGCTAGACTTGCCCCGCCAATGAGATGGGCAAAAGGGGCGCTGACCAATAACGAGGTCGGCGCAGCAAGACATCTGATAAACGTTGCCCCACTTCCCACGCAACATCGGCAAGCTCGCAAACAGCCCCCAAACTGTTGATGCAGCCACCCGCATCAGCCTTCAACGAAGAACAAGGACAAATTCATTCCCAATGCCGGCTCTGCCACCCCGTTCTCGCCTCGTCCCATCAGCACAAGTCGTCTTCATGGTCGCCACTGACCACATGCCGCTTCCGCGCTGGCTCAGCAGGCAGGCTCCTTGCCACTTGGTCATTGAGAGAAACACACCCCACACAAAATAAGGAGCAATGTCCAGCTCAACGTCGACCATGTCGCTCTTGAGGCAGCTCATGTCGTCCAGCAAAACCCGCTCGTCGGGCGGCTGCTGGACGTGTCGAGTCAGGCGCAAGAAATGCGCTGGGAATAGCCCAGAATGCGACACCTGCAAGGCACTCGAGATAACCTGCTACTTTGAACAGGAGAAGCCAGATTGGATGGACGGAGGGCCGAAACAAAAAGACATGGCTGAGAAAATCAAGGCCCAAGTGAAGAAGCAAGCCAGCCAGAGACGGGATCGCAAATTCCTCGACCTGCTAGAGATGGGGACAAGGCACGTCTCCATAAGCGATGTGGACGACGCATCTCCCGCGGGTCGCCGCGGCAGAGACCATCTCTCCGGGGCTTCGGAGACGGATCCCTCGCCGCGCAGTCATGGAATGGTTTCCTCACCGGAACCCAGCAATACCAATGGCGTATCGTCACCAGAGACGCCGTGGCACAACCAGGTCTTTGTTCGGCACCAAGACAATGACGGCGCACCTGACACTGATCTTCATTTCCTAATGATCTACCTCGACTACGTCTTTCCCTATCTTTTCCCCCATTACCGCCCTCCAGTTCTTGCAGGTGGTCGTGGCTGGATTCTGGATGTTTTGCAAAGCAACCAGTCGGTTTACCACACGGCGGTTTCGCTGGCGAGCTCATTCTTTGCCATCGTTCTGGCCAACGGCGAAATAGCGCATGCTTCGTGTACGCGGAGGGTGGTGGAAAGACTCGAAAGCCAGCTCGAACTGGGTCTGAAAGAACTGCAAAGAGAGATGTGCGTTCTTAATGCCAGCAAGACTGGGTTTGACAAGAGGAAGGGCCTTGTCGTGATGCAGAGCATTGTTCAAATGCTCTTCTTCGAAGTTGCGACATCAAACAAGGACAATTGGCGGATGCATCTGGATGCGGCGATTGCTCTGTTTGTTCAGATTGTTCCCAATCCCAGCGACTGGACTGAAACACTGCACGCATTCTACAGCCCGAAGTGGCCACCCCCAGAGCTTGGTGTGAGACGACCGTGGAGTACCAGCCAAGCAGCTTTCCGGTTCTTCACGGCCACTCTCCTTTACTTTGACATCATCTCTAGCGTAACCTTGGGTAGCGCACCACGACTGACGCACTATCAAGATGATATCATGCCTTATCGTGGAACGTTCAACAGGAGCATCGAACCCGTGCCTGCCGGACCACTGGCCATGGACGAGTTCTTCAGCCTGCCAAACTGGGTGATCCAGCTCCTGGGCAACGTGGCGGCCTTGGAGTCGTGGAAGCGGTTGCAAAAGCAGATGGGCTCTCTGTCCGCAAACGAGCTTGTGTCGCGGGGCAAGGTTCTATCGGATGGAATCAAGACTGGTCTAGAGGTGCTGGAGAAGCATCCCAACTTCCGGTGTCCGACTCAAACGACCTTTCCGCTCTTGGTTGCGGATCCTGTGACGGGATCTCACGCAGATGAGCAGCCCATATTCCAGACGATTTGGCTGTTGGCGACACTCAGTTATCTGCATGTCGTGATTTCAGGATGGCAACCCTCGAGCCCCGAGATAAGGTGGTCAGTGTCAAAGGCAACACATCTACTATCGAAACTCCCCAAGGGAACCTGGCTGAGAGCCCTTGCGTGGCCAATATGTGTGTGCGGATGCCTCTCGCCTCCTGAAGATGAGCCGGTTTATCGTGATATCGCTCACCGACTCGGAGCGTTGCAAGTGTTTGGGACCGTGAAGGAGGCTATGGAGGTCATGGAGAGAGTGTGGCACATGCGCGGCCAGATTGATGAGTCGTGGGATGTGGCCCGCTGCTTGAATGTGCTGGGCCACGGGATCTTGTTGATTTGAAGCAGTCCTGGCTTTTCGATTGTAAACGATAGCGACGACTCGTTTTGTATATGCAATTCTGTACAATCACCACTATAAGAAGATGAATTGTGAAACACTGACGGACTGACTAACCCTTTATGATTGATGGTGGAAGACAGTAAACTACAGCTGAGCTAGCACTGTACGTCACCTTTTGTATACGAGAGACAACGAGAAGTCGACCCAACAGAGGTCTCTGATTCGGTCACTGAAGATATTTCTCACACCTGCAATTGAACAGAAAGTCTGAAACACGACCGAAGGTGCCTCTGATTGCATCGGCAGCAGCTGATGGCGGCGCAACGGGCCACGCTGCGGAAGATGATACGGATGAGCCGCGAGAAGCAACACTCTTGTGTGATGCGCAGGGCAAGCTGATATTCATCGGGGGATTGCGCGCCCCTGTCTTTCTTCCAGTCGGTTCGACAATTGGTGACTAGTCGGGTTGGACAACATGCTTTCGCGCCGGAGAGTAGTCGATACCCGGTGCTGGGGAATGTGCCGGCTGGGTATTCGACGACGGAGCAAAGGAACGGCTTCTCGAGGACACGTGCCGGACTTGCGAGGCATGCACTTTGAAGAGATTGTGCACGATTACCTGGCTGCGACGACGAGTCTCGCGGATCTGTTCGACAATGCCAAGCTGCTTGACGACCTGCTGCTATGGGCGAGCCACGATCAAAAGTCGGACAACTTGGCCTTAGTGGTCAACTATCTATCTTGTCCTCGCGATTGGTATGTTGAAGGACGACGAAGCACTGTCACAGGACATCTTCGAGTACGCCCAGAGCAAAGCGTATGCGACGCTCAGTGGCAACGAAGGCAACGATGGCGATGGCGGGTTGGCGTTGAATTTGTTCCCTTTGTTGGACGCAGGAGGGGGATCGACTTGGCTCAATTTTTTTTTTTTAAAGATTGCGCGCACTGTTGCCATGAGAATATGCTTGATGACTGCGTATTTTGTTCCCAAACAGAAGGGACGATGTATAACGTGTACAATGGAAAAGAGATAGTCACAAAATCAATAGCGATGCTCTCGGCAATGGAGAAATGGCCAAGATTCTTGACGAAAAGTGATGGCGCTGCGAAATTCCATGACAAAGGAAACAAACCATCATGCCAAACGCCCAGTAAAACTTGAACATGCCCCGCCACCTGGGCCAGGGCTCCGGGATCGTTCGTCGTGGCCGACAGAGTATACTCTGTGGACCCGACGTACAGGGGATAACCCGATTGATCCGATGACGAGGCTTATCCCGGGCCGCAGGAACGTTGGGCAATCAGGATGGTTCCTCCAAAGAGGCCCACGGGGGCGAAGAGGCCGTACAGAATGAATGGCGTTTCTCTTATTGGCGACGTCGGCAGAGCAGGATGCTGCGCTCGGTCAGGCGCGGGTATTGTGGTGATTACCAGCGTATTGTAATCTGTAAAATAAGGGGGCGAAATAGACGTACTATAGTAATTCATAACGATGGATGCAACGTTTGAGTTGTATTCGAAGCCTGATACAAAATTAGAACAAGTCGTTATTCATGGGACGCTTGGTCATATGACTCATGAACCCCCCCCCCCCCCCCAGTCATCTGGCCATAAAATAATCATTTATCTGATGACGGGGTCATCCTCACAGCCAGGCAGTTCCGCTGGATTTTAAACGGTACATGGGAGGGAAAGGGCGCTTCTCAAAATTTGTACATATGCCAATACGTCCTCGAATCTCGTGTACAAAGGCACGGGTGCGACCCGGATGACATTTGGCTTGCGCTTGTCGCAAATGGCGCCATTCTCTTCCAATGCCCTCGTGACCTTGTCGAGCAGACCAGCGTCTCGCAGCAGAACACTCAGCTGAGTTCCGCGCTGCAACGGGTCCCTTGGTGTCAGGATGGTGAACAAGGCCGTGGCGTCACCCTTGGTCTCCTCCAGCATCTGATCGAGCAGGAACTCGGCATATGCCGTCAGAACCAGCGCCTTGGATCGGATGTCGCGCATGGTGGTCTTGTTGAATACTGAGAGCGCGCCGGAAAGGGCGGCGAGGTCCATGGCAGAAGGGTTGGAGAGCTGGAAGCCTGCCGCACCGGGCGTGGGAACAAACTTGTTGTCCATGTTAAAACGGACGCTCTTGTCACCGCCGTACCAGCCCATCAGGCGAGGCTGGTACGAGGGCTTGTCGGCTCCATCCTCCCACTCGACCTTGCCGTGCCTCTCGTGGACGTAGGCCCCTCCGATGGCGCCGGGGCCAGCATTGATATACTTGTACGTGCACCAGCACGCGAAGTTGACATCCCACTCGTGCAGCTTCAGCTCGACGTTTCCGGCGGCGTGTGCGAGGTCCCATCCGACGACGATGCCACGCGCCTTGGCGTGGGCGGTGATCCTTGGCATGTCGAACAGCTGACCGGAGTAGTACTGGATACCGGGGAGCATCAGGAGAGCAGTGTCATCAGCGTGCTCGTCGATTGTCCTCAGGATCTTCTCGGTGGGGATGATGCCGTTGTCGTCGGGCTCGATCTTGACCATGCTCTTGCCAGGGTCCAGGCCATGCCACACAATCTGGCTCTCGATTGCGTAGTGGTCACTGGGGAAGGGCTTCCACTCGAGGATGATTTTGTGTCTCTTGGCGTCGGGCTTGTAAAAGCTGGCCATCATGAGATGGAGATTGATTGTGAGGGTGTTCATGACGACAATCTCGTGCGGCGAGGCGCCCACAATGTCTGCGGACTGCCTGGAACATTGCTCGGCCATGTCCTGCCACTGAGTCAGGGGTGAGTTTGCCATGGTGGTGAAGTGGCCGTTGACGCCAACGGATGCCCACGTTTCAAGCTGGGCATTGACGTATTCCCGGACAGCCTTTGGCTGAGCTCCCAGGGAGTTGCCGACAAAATACAAGCATGGTTTCGTCGCATCACCCGACTTTGTGTCGTTTGTGCCGTTGTGAGCCACTTGACCTACAAGGGACAATGAATGGTTAGTTAATTCAGGAATTCGAATCCCACGTGACCAGTCTGACGGGGGGGACGAGTGAGTGAGAATTTGTACCGGGAAGGGAGCCGTCCAACGCCTTCTTCTTCAGCGATGCCTTGGTGGGCAGCACGAATTCATCCCGCAAGTGCTTCAGCTGATCCTGGGAATCGAGCTTCTGGGCAAATGCCAGGGTGTTGGCATCCGCGGGGAAATCGGGGCTTGCGCCGCTCCGCAGCCGGTCGACGAATGCTGAGAAATCCATGACGGGGGTTGGGATGTGTGACGGGTTGCTAGAAATCAGGGCAAGGGCGATGACGATAACGACAAGTTCCTTCTATAATCAGGCGTGGTATACGGTGTACTAGAGGAAGGAGCACTGGGGGAAGGGGCACTGGGGGAAGGAGCACTGGAGGAAGGATAATAAAAATAAACCACTTTATGCTTCACCTCAAAAGTTGCCGTCGAGGACTGAACTTGGACCCCCTCTCCCCCCCCACCCCTTGCAGGCTGGTGGCTAGTGGAAATTACAAGTGCCGCCATCCGCCATCCGCCATCCGCCATCCGAGCGCCGCTGCAAGCCGAGTAAGCCGAGTTCAAACCACGCCGGCCTGGCCAATTTAGACAAGACAGCTTCGGCACTTTTATTATTCGCACACGGAGATGGCACCTCACCGCGGAACGGAACCTTGCCAGCACGGATGACGGAGTTTTCGGCATTTGGACTTTGCAATGTGTTCATCCTGCTCCGTACTCTTTCCACTTCGACCGTGTACGCTACAGCTTTGACGCAGACATGTCAGTCCTCCCCGGCACGACTGAAGATGGAAAATCATCTGTCGATTTACGCCAATTTGCCGTCACGCAAAATGCGTTTCTGCCCGCGACGAGCCCGCCAGCATCCCTCTCGGACCCGTACTACCAGCCATGGGAGCTCATTGCGCAGCATCTGCCATGGTTGTTGGAAAGAAATCGCATCCGATCCTCCGTCGGGCAACTCCCCATCCTGTCAACCTCTCGGCTGCGATCAGAGGCTGAATGGCGGAGAGCATACGTTATACTCGCATTCGTGACACATGCTTACGTATGGGGTGGCTATGAGCCCGAACAAGTAAGTAAGCTAGCTTGAGCTTCCTTGTCCAAGTTTCTCACAAATCGAGGAGGCAGGCCCCCGCTGACGTTTTTTTATTATTTTTTATTATTTTTTTCGCTTCTCTCCTAGGTCCTCCCGCCGCAAATCACTGTTCCTTTCTTGAGAGTATCGAGCCATCTAGAGGTCCCGCCTGCTTTGACATATGCCGGAGCCAATCTGTGGAACTTCCTCTCAGATGGAGACGACTTCTCCAACATTGACGAGCTACGGCTCTCCGTCTCCTTCACAGGCAGCGAGTCGGAGTCTTGGTTCCTCCTCATCAGCGTTGCCATGGAAGCCAGAGCGGCGGATATCCTGCACACCATGACGACGGCCCTGGGAGCCGTCAGGACCCGGGAATACGACACAATCACTCTCGCCCTCGGCGAGCTCCGCCGGTGCATCAACGGGGTCGCCGCCTTGCTGGACCGCATGCACGAGAAGTGCGACCCCATGGTGTTCTACCATCAGATCAGACCGTTCCTCGCCGGCAGCATGAACATGGAGGCCGCCGGCCTCCCGAGGGGCCTCTTCTACGACCGGGGAGACGGGAAGGGGGAGTGGAGGCAGTACCGCGGGGGCAGCAACGGCCAGAGCTCCCTCATCCAGTTCTTCGATGTCATCCTGGGCGTGGAGCACCGCACCCACGGGAGCTCGGGACAACAGAGCTTCCACGCAGAAGTCAGGGACTACATGCCCGGCCCCCACTGCCGTTTTCTCGCGCAAGTTGCTCGGATGGGCAGCATCCGGGAGCTTGCTCTGGCGGAGCCCAGCACGGCTGAGCAGCATCGCCTGCGAGAGGCATACACGGCCGCGACCGACGCGCTGAGTGTGTTCCGCGACAAGCACATCAGGATCGTGACGAGATACATCATCCTGCCTTCCAGGCAGCCATGGAAAGGCAGCTCGCGCATGAACCTGGCCACGCCGTCGTCGGCGCGCAAAGGTGAAGAGGGTTTTATGGGGACCGGGGGCACGCAGTTGATTCCGTTCCTGCGGACGTCGAGGGATGAGACATTGCTGGCTGGGAGGCTGGAGGAGTAGACGAAGCGACTGCCAGTCGCAACTCATGTGAACATGTATACACATATGCCTAGATGTTGACACCATAGAGCTGCAACTCTGGATCGTGGCAGCAAGCGACAACACACAGAGCAAAGCAATAGTAGACAGAACAAAGCAATAGACTGGAAACTAATCGTTGAGAATTCTTCTTCTCTATCAAGGAATTTGTGTCTAGCCAACTGTTCAGTCTAAATTTGCCATGAAACAAAAAACATACATTTGATGTAATAATACGCTCGCTTTTAAAAAACCTTCACTCCGTTGAATGCTTGCCTGGGGGAATCGTCCCCTTTCTGTTTCCTAAGAACCTCTCGGCCGGACGGCGATGCATAGACCAGCCCTCCTTGATCCTCGCTCCCGGTAAAATGAGTGTATGCTCCATCAGACAGCTGTCGTCCTCCATGACGCAGCCCATCAATATATTGCTGTTCGATCGGAGGACGCAGCGGTTTCCAATCTTGATACTGTCGAGTTGGATGCTGCCCCTCCTGTCCTGGTGCGAGATGATGGCGGCGTTGTCCACCACAACGCGGTCTCCCATCTCTATCAGATCCGGCTCCGTGAGCATTAGGCTCGGGTTGCCGCTTGCGAAGAGGGCGCAGTCGTTGCCGATCCTGGCGCCCAGTGCTCGGTAGTACAGAACGAGCCACTGGGTGCCTGTCAGAAGGCTGACGATGCCACCCTTGTCGACGTAGCAGTGCTGGATCAGCTTCTCCACCGCGATGAGTATCTGCCATCGCTGGCAGTACGATGACTTGTCCCAGTCGTAGATGCCGGGCTTGTACACCCCAATAAGGGCCTTCTTCATGAAGTAGACGAAACTGAGCGCCATGAGGGCAGATAGAAGTGTCAGGAAGATGGTGCCGACGGTGTTTAAGAGGTAAAAGACGACCGGGTCGTATTTGGTTTCCAAGTGCGTGAAATGCATGGTGAAGATCCATGCTGCGAACTTCATGGATGACAGTGCGGGGACGTTCCAATAGAACTCGGTGAAGGCAGTCATGAACATGGAGAATCCAAGCGTCCCGAGCGGAGATAGCATGAAGTATGGTGCTTTTCTCAAGTGATGTGCTCTGTGAAACGGGCGGTCATGTCGAGATCCCTTTCGCGCTCGGGTCCGGGAATCGTCTTTAGCCGGGTGCCTGTTTTGATGCGGCCTGGCTTCGCCTTGTTCCATTCGAGAAGCAGCATGATGGCTCAAGTCCACCAGCGTGATGTCACTGTTCTTCCGACCGTCGCCGTCGCCGTCGCTGTCGCTATTGCTACCCGTCATTTCAGCTTCCTCGGCCGTGGAGGGCAGTGTCGGGCCATCCCAAAGACGGTGTGCTAGACTGTCAGAGTGCGCCACATCGCCATTTTTGGCGCCGACAAAAGTTTTGTCCGGAGCATATTCCTTGCCTCGTCGTGTGAGGGTCCCGAAACCGATCATTGTTCGTTCGCCCACGGTGACGCCGGGAAGCAGGCAGGCGTGGTCCCCGAGCACAGCCTCGTCACGGACAGTTATCACCCCCGAATTGTGTTCATCAGACGTCAGCAATTGGCAGTTGGAGCCAAAGGTCACGTCGTTTCCAATGTCCAGGAGGTGGTAGTCGGCCACGGTTGGACCGACGTTGGGCCAGCGGACTCTTTTGCCTATCTTGGCACCCAACAACCGCAATACCAGAGATCGTGCGCCGTGATGTTGGCCCAGAAGCTCGTTCATCTCAACAAGTTGGTCTTCGGGATACAATGTTTTCATGAATGTGGACCTCCACGATGGGAAACCACCCTTGGCCTGCGAAGTGTCTGTCGGCAAGTCGCCCCAGAAGAGAATGAACAAGTACCGGAACGCAACGGCGAAGCCGAAGAACAATAATGGAGTTATGAGAACCCTGCCCATGACCGCGACGTAGTGAAAGGCAATTGCAGGATTTCCCTGATACCAGTCAATTATGACTCGGAGAGGCGTGCTGCTTCCTTGAGGCGCCTTAGACTGCACGGGAACCTGTGCGCCCAGCCAGGGCGTCAGCGAAATCAGCAGCCCGAGCCCGTATATCGGCCATGTCAGGAGCACCGAATAAGTCCAATGAGGATCCTGGATTCGAGGACCAGCCTTGTCGGACTCGGACGTCGGGGCCCTTGTTGAGTCTTGCTGCTCCCAACTCGACGAGTTCGCTCCCAGGCAGGTGTCAGGTAGCACCTCGGTTCCGGGCGCCACGATGGAAAATACTCCGATGGTTGATCGCTCTCCGATGACGATGCGAGCAAGGTACATGGTGGAGTTCTTCTCCGCAGCAAAAGGTCGACACTCACACTTCGTCAAGCTGACTCCATCGCGGATGTCTAGGAGATCCCACTCGCCCAGGACAACGTCGTTCATCTTGACGCCCTTGCCAATCTTGGCCCCCATGAGGCGACAGTACCAGCTCCTGCCAAAGTTGTTGAGGTCGAAATAGCCCATACCGCATAAGCTGGTGATCTTCTGTACCATCCACCAACGAGTGTGATATGCTCCCCACATGGGATACTGGCCTTCCTTGAGTCGTCCGACGATGATCCATTTCAATGCAATGCCGATAAGGGGGAAGAGGACCGTGACAGAAGCCGATGCACCGAGAATCGACAGGATGAGATTGGATATTCTCCCCGGAAAAACACTGTTGTCCTCCCAGAATCTCGTCCTGCTCAGGAGCCAAAGCTGAATAGTCCATTGCGCAGATCGTCGAAGTGGATACAAAATGAGCACAGGCAGTAGCTGCAGGAGCATAAGCGGCCACCTTGTGGAACTCAGTAGTTCGCTTGTGCCGACTCGAACGTCGCTCTCGGCGTTTCCCAAAATCTGAGGCTCGATGAACCTTGCTATTGCGTCGACTGTGGCACTTTTTGCCAACACGGTGTGTGTCAGGTCGATGTTGAATTCGGCTCTCAACCGCCGCATCAGTTTCTCAGCCTGATCTGAGGTACCCCCAAGCTGGTAAAAGTTGCTCTCGGTGTCGATTTTCTCAGAGTCACATGATAAAGTGTTTGCAAATGCATCTCTTACCTGATCTCTGATGGATTGCCGTGGGTTTTCGTGAGACCGTTTCCGGAGTTGCTTTCTCAAGTCCTGCAACTTTGCCTCGTTCACCGACCCATCCTCGTTTTTCGGTAGCGCAGCGGACAGCATGTAGATGTTGTTGGGCACCATGTATCCGTGAGTGGATATGGTCATCAGTCGGCGAATGTACTCTTCCCAGTCATCCCTCATGGATCGCAAAGACGCGAGAGCAATCTCTGGGGCGAGAAACGCTTCATAAGTGTCATATCTGTCTTTCCGCAGATAAGCTCGAAAGTTGGTCGGTATGGCGGAGTTGATGATATTTGTGAGAGCTTCGCCATCAATGTGACACTGGCGTCGATCGATCGGCTTCATGAAGGAAGTATCCGGCGGAGGACAAGTAGCCTCCCAATGCCTGGCCAAGTACGTTGTGTCGCTTGACAGGGAGGGCAGGTGAAACCGCTGCTGTAATCGTGTGCGGATGGGATCTCCATTCCTCAGAGGGAGAGAATCCATGTACACTATGGCCATTGGCCATTTCACTCGATCCAGATCCGATTCTAGTAAGGCATCGTGCAGTGTCCGTAATCCAACACGAGGGGCCTCTGGTCTGCATACCAGAATGACAGCCACGTCTTGAATGAGGATGTTGTGTGAGGTCGGGAAAGCAAGAACCTGGGCAACCCGTCGATAAATGGGCGAGTCTTCCGTCTCTGTTGCCGCCATGATCGCTTCCTCGATCTCATGGGGCATAATTTTGGTTCCGTCGCAGTGAATACTGTAGTCATTGGCACCGATAGCACCCAGGAAGCCGTAGTTGTCTGACTTGTCCGCATCTTCACTCTGTGGTGCTAGCGTCTTGCCACTGAGGGTAGATAATTTACTACTCTTGCGTCTTCCAGGGGCTATGTGATTCTGTGATGTGCGACGATTGCTGTTTCGTCTTGAGAAAGAACCCGTTCTCCTCGGTTCTGACACGCGCCGCCAATTGTGCAAATCTTGCTCCCAAGCCTCAGTAGCAGTGGTGGTGGTGGTCTTGTGGGATGGTTCCGAATGTTTTCTGGCGACAGGTGATGGTGACGTTACTTCCAATCTATTATTCTGTGGTCAGCTTTCAATATGCAAGGCGATCAAGGTAGGATTCTGGTGCTCACTCGGGCTCAAGCGGATCAGTAACTGATGCGCAACCAAAAACGTCATGGATCAGGCCGGCAAGTTGAGGCGAGATGTACCCGTCCGCTCCACAAGCCAGGCGGAAGTTGCTACTCGCAACCAGCTCGGGTTGAAATGGACCATTGGCCAGGATGCTTCGATGAGTTGCCTGCGAAGCTATGAACCAGGAAGGTTCCACGGTTCGGACGCTCCTCCAGAAGCTAGCCATGTTTGTCGGAGAGCAGCAGACGACAGAGCCACCGGAGACGATGGGTGCCAAGAATACTCTACTTAAACCCCTGTTGACGCAAGTTTGTTAGATTCTGCATCAGTAGCAAGCTCTTTCGGTGAACTTACGTGTCGCGCACCGAGGCCATGCTGAGCCCTCTGTCATCGGAGGTCAATTTCCACGATTCGGCAGCAGCATAGGCTTCCTTTAACAGATCATGTACTCTAATCTTGACCAGCTCCCTGTTCAACCAAGGACTGTTGTTGAATATCATCATGCAGACTTGGTCGGCTCTGTTGGCCTTTGGCCGTGGCAGAACCGAGGCATCCACATCTCGACCCTTCTCATCCCGAAGCCATGATTTCGCGCCAAGCTCGGCGGCTATCACCTTGATATTGTGTTGTTGAAACCAGTCACGCATACCATCGAGTGTCTGATTCTCACCCCCTGGCTTGATAACACAGTTCGCCCTCACTCTGCTGAGATCGGACTGGAGCTGAGATTGTGACTGGCCTGGCGCGATTGGAACTGCAACGTAGTACGTTGCAACGGCTAGAGAAAGCGCCGTCAGGAGCGGTCCATCCGGAAGAAGTATTGCCACCACCGGCCTCCTGTCATCGTGTTTGATGGGTAGCGAAAACTTGGACACAAACTCGTTGAGTTGACGATGTGTGATGAAGCCCCGGCGACGATCAGAGTAGAGTGCTGGTAGATCCGTGTTGGCGAGGAACCCATGAAAAGAACTGTACGATTGCTTGACGATATTCTCAGTGGACTGCAACAGTCTCACCGCGTCACCTTGCTGGGATGCATAAGTGGCAGGTGGGAGTCCTTTGGTCAATCGAGTGAAATGATAAAACAGAGAGGAAGGGGGCCATGGACCCGAAAGCTCGGTGAGAACGAGATACAAAATGTGAACGGGCCGATAGGGATCGATAGGGTGTGAAGGTATCGAGGCCAAGATGATTGGCTTGGAGATTCTCCTGTCGGTCAACGCATGGAAACTGGAGCTGTTCCTCACTTCTGGCAAAGGTATCCCGTAGAGCCGAGAAAACAGCGCCGCCACCTCGGCGGAAGCTTCTGAAAACCATTCCATGACGGGAGCAACCTCCCACCGTTGCTTAATTAGTAATCAGTAATCAGTAGTCTAAATTGCTGGTTAGAAAGAGGACTGACTGACCCAGGGTCCCGAAATATTCTGCATTACACAAGTGTGCCAAGAGGACTTGCCTTTACTTAAACAACCAACCCGTCCCATGCTGTCGGGATTCCTTTGTGCAAAGACGGAGAATCATTATGCCTCCTGACTCCTCTGCTTGTGAGTACTAAGATCTGCGATGCTGAACTGAGCCAAAGATGTCTGCGATCATGTCCTGCAGGTCGACGCATGACGAATGTGGCTTCTCATTCCTAGAACTCCTTCAAGGTTTTGTCCCAAACCTGCCAATTCGTTCGTGCATAAACTGACTCCTAAGCATCTTCCAATTAGAATATCTTTGTCTGGAATCTGGGTTCAGGGTTCCGCGCTAAGACGGCGCTTGTAAGAGAAGAGTAAGTCAGCCGCCTACTCAGTGTGCGACCGCGGACTGCTGGGTACGCCTCTTTCCGGATTTGATGGCGCCACAGATGCATATTCGGCTGCGGAGAGCCCCCCAAAGTGTCGATGAAGCAAGCACTCAAGGGGGCCTGGAGGGATGGCATGGAAGGCATGGAAGGAATGGATGGCACTTGTCTCGTGAATGGAATGTTCAATGGACTCAATGGGGCGGGGACGGTCGTGCGACCTCCGGGTTATGCCAATTGCCTCTGATCGTCAGCAATTTCCGGGCTAGCCGCGTTGATGTATCGATGTAGCCGCTGTGCTTCCGTGATTACCCTTCTATCCGGTGTCTCCTTTGATATTTAAAAAATATGATAAAATTTTGCTGGTTCTGGTTTCTGGTTGCGCAGCGCACAATTGCTACCAACTGTTAAGGGATCGTGGTAAAAGTTGTCCATTGCTCTAGTCTGTGCCCTGTGGGCCATTATATAAGCTACTATCGTGTCACGTGCTGTGACAGTGACCTAGGTCGACAGGTGACCTGCCAGGTGCGCTTTCCGAACCTTTGATGTACGGATTATGTAAGTAGAAGTGGGCCCCGCTTTGAAACCTACCTTGCTGGTATGTGTAGTAGTATGGGGTACGTACCACCGGATATAAGATTTTTTTCTTAAGATCGCGACCACGAGACGAGCTTAGTCGGGGAGGGATAATCACCTGCGCCACCGCCAGCATCCTTGTGGCCATGTGCGGCGGGCGGTACGCACTCTAATGAAAGCTTGGCAAAAGGAGCAGAAGGAAGATAAAATGTCCCGGGCCGCAAAATTTCCGTTGGCAAATATCCGTCACAAACGACTGGTCATTGCTGACCACAGAGACATTTTTGCAAAGACTGCGTGACAGCTCTGATACAAGGTCCATGCTCCGAAATATGTTTCACAGTGCCGGTACAAGCTCCGAGGGCACGGCACCGTCTTCCGAGGCCACATGAAGACAAGCTCACCAAGACACTAGTCCATCCTGGCAGAACTCATCGGACTCTTTTGTCCGAGAGGCCCGGGGAGGAACCAGAAACCACGAATCAACCCGTCGTTCAATCAAGCATCGAGATGGTTGTTGTCGGGCTGGATGTTACGAATGACTTGTTGGGGAGAGCACTTGCTTGCTTCTCTGATGGGTAGCTGACGCGGCAAAAAATGCTGTTGCCTACAATTTCAAATCTCTAGCGGAAAGTCGGTTGGTCGTTGAGAAGGCGATCAGGGCTGGTCATCTGGTAGCTTCTCGCCCTGGGCTTGAGAAGATGCTGTCTGCGGTCATGGAGCCGAGAACTCTTTGTCTGTATAATTTGATCATCAAGACCCCTTCCCGTTCTACACCCACCCACTGAAAGTATGACCCTACGCAGACACAACGTTGTTGGCGTTCTTGTAATGCAATCGGTCTAATTGAGCTTCATGCGTAGCTTGATCGCGGACTTGCAGATTCATGACAAACACTAGCTAGCCATGATCTCTGCGGAGCCTGTCAAATCGACTATTCCGAAACCACAATGTCCGTGTTAATACCAAAAATAGTAAGACAGTTGTCAGATCAATAAGTAAGCTTTGCAGCTACCCCGACGTCACCAGCCCCTTCGTCTCAACTTAACTTTCTCCAAGATCCAGAGTCAAGAAATATACAGCCCCCCGACATCAACTCTCAGAACAGTCAGCACGCCGTCGGATTTCGGCCGAGAAATTCAAGAGAATCTTCTTTTATAGAGTGATGCTAGATTTACAATCTGTAGCTCTTAGTAACAAAATGTCGACACTCTTCATTGCTATGAACTCATTGCCATACCGCCTATCGAGTGGCAGTCAACTACTGGATGGCCGTCATATTTCTTCAATCCCTCAGTCACGTGTGAACGTTGTCCGTGTTTCTTTGATTTTTCAGCAAGGAAGGGGATCGTTTGCATCCCAGTCAAGACTAGCCTCACACTAAAGGCGTACATCGTCACACAATTCTAGCAGAAATGTGTCTTCCCGTGGCTATTTCCGCCACCCGAACGACAATACTGCAGGATGGACATAAGCGGTGAACTTATCTAGCAACACAATTCCATTTGCCGTTATGAGCGACGCTTAGTGACGCGTAGTGATAAGATCCCGTTTGACCAAGAAGTTGGGATAGAGAACAAGGTGACGCGACGAAATCAAGTACATGGTTCTCGGCGCAATGCTCATTGGAGCAGCACCTACAGATGTACTAAGAATCCTTATTCTATCATTGGCTCTTAAAGCTGTGAGCATGATACATGCCTAGTCTTCACAATGTCCAGTGCACAAAGATTAGTCCAATCAAATGAAGATAGCTATTCTTGCTGACGGGTAACAGCTACCTTTTCGAGTACACTAGGCTTTTTGACGATGATAATTGTAAGGCTTTCATCGAATTTGGAAGCCCGTGATTTTTTATATAGGCTATGCAAGACTGGAGTTCTCGCCACCTTGTCCATACGGAGGTCCATCCACAGAATGGACTACAAGTGTAATTGATGAATTTGAAGTTTTGTTTTTAGGTATCCAGAGAAGTCATTCTGGAAACATTATTTGATAGAGAGTACTCTTTATATAAGAGAAATACTAGCTACACTTGACTAGGGGACATTAACTAACCCTATGATATATGTGGCTAGCCTAGAAACAGATCAGGAGCTGCAAGCTGCCACGGCGAACGTGTGGCACATATGCAATCAAGAATATATCTTCAGCTTCAAACGAATACAACCTTGGCCTAAAGAGTGACAGAATATCACGTTTGGCTACCAACCGCACTGCACGGCTGTTTCAACCAGTGTAGCAGTCACAAGATGGCCGGAACGTCTTTGCCTGAGGAGACTGAGAACTGTTGGCGCATTACAAAAGATTCAGCAAGGAAGAGTTCTTGACTTTCTATCTTAAGGGATGGACTTCTGTCACATTGGCTCATATTGGTGCTGCGCCTGGTTACCTATTTGATGATGGCCGTAGAAGCGACCTGAGCCTGAAAAAGTGCCTTGCGCCGGCTGGCGGGGACCCGCGGTATGTCTTTTCCTCCCGACTGCACTATCACTTGTCATGACTCAATCCTGTCTCACATCTCGCCGCCACCTCGTCCTCGTGGAGGCAGGGTGCTGAAGTCGGGATTCTCGAGATGTACTCATGATGACCCGCCACAACGCTTGTCTTCCGGAGACTCTGCGCCGAACGCAACAATGTTATGTGAACCAACACAGGGCGGATGGGGAATGAAGTTGATCTTCTCCCGACTGTGCCACTTGTCCTAGTGGCCTGCAGGGGTCCAGACGATGCATTCACACATATGAGGCGAGGAGGGTTATACGTTTCAGGTGGCCAAGTGGTTGTCAAAAGACGTTCCTAGCTGGCTGAGGTTTGGTCATTGCACTTCTGCAAACCGCCACCAGCAGTGAATCCAAGCCAGGAGCGTGAAATGCCGCCCTGGCAAGCACATAGAAATGTGGCACACTCAACAAATATGGAATGGTCGACATCATCGCCAACATCGCTAAAACTCAAGACATGATGATGACTAATAATGGGCTGGTCTGCTGTCCTAAGAACAAGGAGACCTTGATTGGCTGTTGCAAGATACGTCAAGTGGCCAGTCGGCTGCGCCTTTTTTTTTTTCGTGCACACTAGCCATTCCATCAGCAATGGCGAAGGCGCTTTCCCAGGCGTCCAGTCCAAGCTACGGTATCCAGAGCCGCCGAGCATTCTGATTGAATTTGGTCAGGATGGCTGGCAACATGACTTGGGGAGAGATTTTAGTTCATGGGCGCGATTTGTTATTAATGCGGAAACAGGAGAAGGGCCACGCCCACTTTGAGAAAAGATTATTCGCACAGTACGGAGTACGGACCCTTCACAGTTTGGCGGGAATTCTGCCCAAAATCACCGCTTAAAAAAATCTAGAGCTCTGAAAGGCATTCTCGGTGCCGGACTCTTTGACCATCATATCATCTCGCACAGAGTTCATGACGTTGACGGCAAGCAAGAGCCTTGCCCGTTGGCAATATGAATACTGCGCAACCCGTGTCTTCCAAGATCGATTCGGTTGAATTTAGGTTCTTGTCCCCTCGGGAGATCGAAGCCATCTCCGTCAAACGTATCGAAAATGACAACACCTTCGACAGCTTGCTTCACCCCGTCCCCAGTGGTCTCTACGACCCAGCACTTGGGTCTTGGGGCGACTCACCGTGAGTCTCGCCCATTTGGACGTTATCACGTGGTATTTACTAACTTGAACACACCTAGATGCGCGACATGCAACCTGAATCAGCTGTCTTGTCCAGGCCATCCAGGACACATCCAACTGCCTGTGCCTGTCTACCATCCAGTCTTTATGGACCAGGCATTTCATTTGCTCCGAGCTACCTGTGTATACTGCAAGAGTTTCCGACTGCCTGCAGGAGACCTACACAAGTATCTATGTAAGCTTCGTCTTCTTCAACACGGTCTCATCTATGACGCACACACCGTCGGCACTCTTGGCGAGATGGGTTGGGCAGACGGTCTACTAGGGGAAGACATTGACTCGGGAGGGAGCGAGGCGGAGGAAGAGGGCGCACCGAGCGATTTGGCGATGCGTAAAAGGGACAAGTATGTCCGAGAGTGCCTTCGTCGGTTCAAGCTGCGAATTAGTGATGTCAAGAAGGTGAAACACGAGGGCATGTCCCAGAGTCGCCACCAAGTTATCAAAGAATTTCTCTCCGAGGTCACCAAGAATCGAACATGCGCTAGCTGCGGAGGAATCTCGCCTACTTATCGCAAAGATCGATTTGTCAATGTTTTTGAGAAGTCCCTTTCAGCCAAGGAGAAAGCCAAAATGGCCCAACGGAATTTCAGACGGCAGGACGCAATGACACGAGTTTACCAGGGAAAATCCAAAACACGCGATGGTGCCGCGGCCGAGTTATCAAGCGACGAGAATATAGATTTACATGCTGAAAGGTCGAGCGCAGCGTCGCAGAGATACATCAGTCCAATGGAGGTACGGGCTCGCTTGGTTGAACTGTTTGAGAAAGAACAAGAGATTATCTCCCTCTTGTACAACGCGAAACCGCCTACACGAAGCTCGCCAAAGATCGATCCGGACATGTTTTTCGTAAAAACCATTCTTGTGCCGCCGAACCGCTATAGACCCGAGGCACGCACGGGAGACTCCCAAATCGCCGAAGCGCAGCAAAACTCACTCTACAAGATCATCTTACGAGCTTGCGCGAAGATTGCTCAAATATACACTGCAGTCAATGAAGGAACAAAGGATATCGCACAACTGCATCAGGTTTGGGGGGAGCTTCAAGAGGGTGTCAATTCATTGATTGACAAGAGCAAGAATCCTGTACAGGGTGCAGCTGCAAAACGCAATGAGGATGGTATCAAACAAAAAATAGAAAAAAAGGAGGGATTGTTTCGCAAAAACATGATGGGTAAGCGTGTTAATTACGCAGCCCGGAGTGTCATATCACCAGACCCAAATATTGAAACGAATGAGATTGGCGTTCCCCCGGTCTTTGCCCGGAAACTCACATATCCGGAGCCAGTAACAAGTCATAACTTCAGAGATATGCAGCAAGCTGTGATCAACGGTGTTAATACGTGGCCAGGTGCTGTTGCCATTGAGGATGAGAATGAGCAAATTCTACACCTAAAGAACAAGTCAACTGATGATCGCATATCACTAGCCAACCAGCTTCTTGCACCAACAAATCTCAACTCAGTCACGATCAAGAACAAGAAGGTGCATCGCCACATGACAAATGGTGATGCCGTGTTGATGAACCGTCAGCCTACATTGCATAAACCGTCTATGATGGGACATCGAGTGCGGGTTCTACCTGGCGAGAAAACCATTCGAATGCATTACGCAAACTGCAACACCTACAACGCTGACTTTGACGGAGATGAGATGAATATGCACTTTCCCCAGAACGAGGTCGCTCGTGCCGAAGCGCTTCAGATTGCTGATACGGACCACCAATACTTGTCCGGGACGCAAGGCAAGCCATTACGTGGTCTGATTCAAGACCATCTTTCTATTTCGACCTTATTATGTAGTCGTGATACCTTCTTCAGCCGGGATGACTATCAGACAATGGTTTACAGCGCAGTACGACCAGAAAGTGGTCACATTTTTGGGGATAGGATTCAGCTTGTGCCACCAGCGATTATTAGACCAGTAACACGGTGGACAGGAAAGCAAATCATCACCACATTATTGAAGAACATACAGCCGCCAAATCATGGACCTCTGAATATGAGAGGAGAGGCACAGGTCAGGGCTGAGCAATGGGGCCCGAAATCGGAAGAAGGTTCCATCCTATTCCAAAATGGCGAGCTCATCACTGGCATTCTCGACAAGTCTCAAATAGGGCAAAGCTCGGAAGGGCTCATTCATGCTATCCACGAAATCTATGGCCCGGCCAGCGCCGGCCAGCTTCTCAACGCTTTCAGTCGACTGTTGACTCGGTATCTCAACACCAGGGCATTCTCCTGCGGTATGGATGACTTGAAGCTTACTCAGGAAGGTGAACTATCTCGGCGAAAAGAGTTGGAAGCCGTCAATCAAAAAGGTTTGGAGATCGCTTCGGCCTACGTTTCTCTCAAGGAAAACTCCGATCCCAATAATCCGTTGCTGTTGGAGCGCCTGGAGGAAGTCCTTCGCGACGATACCAAGCAAGAAGGGCTAGATCTCCTGATGAATGCGGGAACCAGGCATATCACAGATGCTGTTCAAAAGGCTTGTGTTCCCAACGGTCTTGAGAAGCCATTCCCACGAAACCAAATGCAGGTCATGACGACATCTGGCGCGAAGGGCTCGAGGGTTAATGCTTCGCTGATCTCCTGCAATCTTGGGCAGCAAGTCTTGGAGAGTAGACGTGTGCCTCTCATGGTCAGCGGCAAATCGTTGCCTTGTTTCAAGCCCTTCGAGACGAATATCACCGCCAACGGTTATATTCGCAGCCGATTCCTTACCGGCATCCGACCGCAGGAGTACTTCTTTCATCTCATGGCAGGCAGAGAAGGCTTGATTGATACAGCCGTCAAGACATCACGGTCTGGTTACCTCCAAAGATGCGTCATTAAAGGCCTAGAGGGTCTTAGGGTTGCCTATGACACGACAGTTCGCGACGCAGATGGTTCCATAATTCAATTTCTCTACGGCGAGGACGGGCTCGACGTTACCAAGCAAAAATATCTCGCCGATTTCAGTTTTCTGCTACAAAACTTGACATCAGAAGTTGCCCAGCTGCGATATGAACCGGACGTGGTCGCGCGGCTTGGGTCCGAGCGAAGCTTCTTCACCAAGTACATGAAGAGCACAGTGAAACACCTCAGGGCAGGCAGTCTCAAAGGGAAGGATCCGCTGCTGAGTGCCTTCAACCCTGCCACGAATCTGTTTGTATCGTCCGAGCTTTTTTACGATGCCATGTCGTCCTATTTGAAGGATAACGTGGAGGGTCTTGTTCGTGATAAGCAAAGCGACAAAAACTCGACCAAATCTGTGCTCACCCGCAAGAACGCCGAGGTCATATTTGCGATGAAGTATCTACAGTCCATGGTAGAGCCAGGTGAGGCAGTCGGCGTTGTCGCAGGTCAATCCGTGGGTGAGCCGTCGACACAGATGACCCTGAACACCTTCCACTTGGCCGGACACTCCGCCAACAATGTCACTCAAGGTATTCCCCGGCTGAGAGAAATATTGATGACGGCCTCGGTGGAGATATCCACGCCTTCGATGTCCCTCTACCCCAATAATGAGCTTTCTGCAGATGAAGTCGAACGCTTTGCAAAGTCAATCAGTGCTCTGCCTCTATCCTACATCTTGGACAGCGTGGCCGTGGAAGAGAAGATTGGCCGCGGAAAAATTCACGGCCTGGCCAAGATATACAAGATCAAGTTCAAGCTGTTTCCTTCGAACGAATACTCGGAAACATATCACGTCAGCGTGTCCGAGGTTATGCACGCTTTGGCTAAGAAGCTCCTGCGCCAGATCCTCGCACTTGCCAAAGCTGAATTGAAGAAGCGGTCTGCGGAGGCGACATCAGCCGTGCCTGACATCGGAGCGAGGGTTGGGGTTATTGAAATGGCTGCCACCAACGCCACTGCCGACGTTGGCGATGGGGAAGGGCTCGGCAGCGACGACGACGACGACAACGACGGCACTACTGTCAAGCAGCGAGCCCGAAATGTCGAGGCCGTGTCATACGGACCTAATGATGATGCCGACGACGAAGTCCAGCGAGATTTGGACAACGCTGAGAAGGCTATGGAAATGGAGGATACGGACGCCGTCGACGACAGTCCAAGGGAAGACATGTCGAACAAGAACGATGCCGGAGATGACACAGAACACGAGGTGTCACAGTCGGATGGGTCTCTCCTGGCGCTCGCTCAGAAGGACTTTGACGAGGTAACAGGCCTCGAATATGATGAAAAAGGTGGAGAGTGGTGTAACATGACGCTCGAGTTCGATGCGACCGTGCCCAAATTGTTGATGCTCAATATTGTCCAAAAGGCCGTCAAGAAAACTTTGATAAGAGAAATACGTGGCATCGGGACCTGCAACGTGTCCGAAGAGCGTTCCGTCGGTGGCGAGGCGAAGAAGCATGTTATCCATGTCAGTGGTGTCAACATTCAGGCGATGACGAAGTACAGCGATTACATCGACCCGCACCGCATCCAGACCAATGATATCGCCGCTGTGCTATCTGTATATGGTGTGGAGGCGTGTCGAAGCAATATCGTCAAAGAACTTGCAGGCGTATTCGGATCTCACGGTATCCAGGTGAATATCAGACATTTGAATCTGATTGCGGACTACATGACAAGAAACGGCGGCTTTACAGCCTTCAGTCGTACGGGCTTGCGCGGCAGTGTCAGTCCATTCACCAAGATGAGTTTTGAGACGACGCTGGCCTTCTTGAAGGACTCGGTGCTTGATGGAGATTGGGATAATTTGTCCAGCCCAAGCAGCCGCCTGGTCATGGGCCGCTTGGGCAATCTAGGAACCGGCAGTTTTGACGTACTCACAAGATTGCCGACGCATTACGTGGATTCATTTGCATAGACTAACCCTTGGGGACATTGGGAACATCGGGAACATTGGGAGGTGGGGATTTGAGGGCTTTTTTGCCAGGTTTCAGTTTTCATGTGTTTCATCTGTAGAATATAGCTGGCATTGTAAGAAAAAAAACGAACACAGCGACGCAGCAGGATGTATACGCGCATGCAGGTGTTTCCCGGGCACACAGTGAATCTCGGCTCTAGCAAAGTTCGTCTTGTATCCAGAGTGAAGCCTCTAAATCCTAATTAAGCAGGCGGCGAAAAATGGCTGTGCATGGTGAGCATCTGCCAAAGGCGACAGTGTATTAGTGCGAATTCACATGAGTTCACACTCACACTCACAGGTAGGAAGTTGGTTATGAATTCAAGCAAGTTAGAAAGTCAGTCAGTCAGTTGGTTGGTTGGTTGGTTGGTTGGGAAGTTAGGCAAGTCAAGGAGCTATATGGGCAATAGGCAGTATATGCCCTATACTATACAGCGGTATAACGTAGCATATACCAGGCACGTACTTGCTATATGCCCTATTATTAAGATTGATTCACACAGCAAGTACGATTGCATACGCCTGCTACGGAGTCCGAAGTGCTCCGTGAATATACCTGCTACATACTATTCTGCCAGCCAAAAGGCTCCACCCTGAATACGAGACGAAGCTTGGACAGAGCCAAGATTTCCTGTGTGCCCGGGAAGAGGAGGAACGTGTTCAGTTGGTTCGCAAATATAGTCAGCCGGCAGGTTGCCTTGAACGCTGAGACAGGGCGACATGCATGTTGGTTCCCGATGAGACACCGACTTGGAAACAAGTTCAGTGAACGATTGGCGCAGACGACCTGTGACGACATGCACATGCGGAGTGTTGTTTAGATAATGCAATGCAACAGCGCACAAGTACAATGCCCCCCCTGAAATATTTTTATAGATCTACATAACAGGGGGGATTGAGCGAATTAGGTGCCAGTAAGGAAATGAGGGAGATGGGGGCAGATACTACCCAGATTCCCTCCCACTTTATATAGAAAACTACGTATCTTTCAGCAGCGCTATGCTGTATTGCACTTACAGCTGATCGTAGCTGCTGGAAGAGAAACGAAAAACTGGGGCATGTAGATTTGCAAATTAATCCAGGGGATTCGTTTTAGGCTGTTTACCCCATGGAGAAGCCGGTACTTAATTCGCAGCTGCGCGGCGGGGCGAGCCGGAAGTACCCTGCGGGGATAACCAACCGTTTCAGCAAAAGGCGGGTGGAGCGGGGCCTGGCGGGCGCCCCACCATCAGCTCGGCGTTTGCCTACCCATTCCGCATTTGGATCATGAAGCTGAAAAAACGATCGTCGTCTGTCTTCCTTGTCGTTTCGACGTTGGCCGAGAGGTCCGACGCGAACGGTGACCTACGATAGGCCACGCTGGGGGCTGAAACCTCGGCATGTCCGGCACAAGTCCAGGTCGCCCCCCCTTGCAACTCACTCGGGGCTCCATCCAGCATGCATATACGATATATCTATGATACTCACCACAACGTACGGACTATGTGCTCCGTATATACGGTGATAACACGCGCGAGTCCGATGCAGTCGTCTAAAAAAAAACAGGGCTTAGGAGTCCTAGACCGTATTATAGGGACGCGTTAACACGCATAAGCCGTTAGTCATAGTTGTAGCCATAGCCTCACTGCCTGTTATAATGCAGCCTGCGTTGTTAATGTAAGCAAACTACGCATAATCTTGACTATGATCTATTTTCCTATAATCCGCTAGTAATATAGCCGCGACAGCTTGAATAATACTAATATTAACCTTCAAAACCCAGAATATATACTGATTATAGCCATCGCAATTAACTCTTAACATAGCTGCGAAGATTGATGGACGCGAGCCACACCAGAGACAGGCGGGTGAACTGTCTATCCTAATTAGGACTAATGGCTTCTGCGTGTCTATATTTGACATGTGCGTGTTCAGAGGTTCGTATTATGGTTGGGTCATCTTTGAGTACGGTACGGATTCCCCCTTTTTTTTTTTTTTTTTTGCTCTTAAATTCAGCTCAAGCCCCCGCAAGTCGTCTGCCGTTCGTTAACTTTTCGACCACAAGAAGTGCTCGTCTTCTGTCTAGTACGTGCGCCCAGCCCCCCCCCCCAGCAACTTGTAATAAAGCGGAAACGCAACTTCTCCGTCCCGGGCACCGGCGGACATCGGATATGCAGTCTCCTTTACTCCTCATGTCACTGGCCGCCGTGCTGGTTGGCTGCCTGGACACCAGAGGCCGTGACAGCCCGTCACACGGTCCCGCGAAGCCGTTCTCGCTTCCGGCCCATGATGACGACCCCAAAGCGCGAGCTGCGCGCATCCAGTCCAAGAGAGAGGGTATCCTTTACGGCCATGGGCCGGACCAAAACATCACGGCATATCCGGCTGGTCCGCTTGGGGACACGATCTGGCAGACGGACACTGCATCTCTCGTAGCGGAGCAGGAAAGACATGACATATTGGTGGACAAAGATGTAGGAATACTGTCTGCAGTGCTGCGAAAGGTGGTGTAGTTCTAGTTGTTGCCTTCCTTCGCGTGAGCTCTGGGCTAACTCGTTGTTTGTAGACGGGGGGCATACAATCACTGGCCGACTATTCCAAGCTATACGATCAGCAATGGAAGAACTCGATGGGAAACGTCGTGGACTTGGGCTCGTACGCCAATTACACAAACGATCTGTTCTTCTCCATGCAGCGCCTCATGGTGAACCCTCTCGTTGTCCGGCGACTGAAGCCCAATCAGCGCCGCCTCCCGTTCCATGTCGATGACGCCGTCGCGCGAAAAGTGTCGGGCATGACTACCGAGGAATTACTTGGGCAAGGCAGATTGTTCTACGTCGACCACCGAGCTCTTTCCAAGCTCCCCCGCCAAGAGGGTCGTTTCTCAGCCGCCTGCGAAGCATACTTCTACATCAGCGCCCGTGACGGCAAGTGGTTGCCTCTGGCCATCAAGACGAACGAGGGCGCCGATCTCGTGTACACGCCAGCCGATGCGCCCGTCGATTGGCTATTTGCCAAGATCCTCTTCGGGCAGAACGACGTGTGGGACACGCCCTGGAGGCATCTCGCCAGCACCCACTTCGTCATCGAGCTGCCGTACATGGCGGCACAGCGGTGCATGGGCGACGGCCACCCTGTTCTCGCCATTTACAAAAAACGTGAGCCCATTCCCGCGAAGAGAAGGAAGTAATGCCGTACGTACTCGTGCTAATATTGCCTCGCCCATCTCTCAGTCATGTTGAATGCCTTTGGCATTCGCCAGTTCATCCAATCCAAGCTTTGCGCGGCCGGGAAATACGTAGATCAGTTGTACACGTTCGACGGCAGGACCGCATTGAATTACGCAATGGATCTATACGAGAAGGGCGAGAAGAATTTCCAGGCCAACTGTATGCTTTTACGCAACTCCCTCAGTTGCAACCCCCCCCCCCCCTTCCCCCCTTTCGTTGGCATTGTCAGCGCTAAAGCTAATGACTTCATCAATCTGCCAGACTTCCCCAAGAGATTGGAGAGGAACGGACTCCTCAACAGCAAGTTCGGCCCGCCCATCGGGCATTTCCCATTCGCCGAGGATGCGGCCAGAATACATGCGGCGTGGAAATCCTTCATGGGCACCTTGGTCCACTCCTACTACGACGGACCGGCATCGATGAGGCAGGACCAGGAGCTGGCGTGCTGGTTCACGGAGGTGAAAAGGGCGGGATCTGCCGACTTCCCCAGCGGCGAAAACATCTCGGCGTCGGAGCTCATCGACGTGCTCGCCCACGTCGCCTATCTGAACAGCGTGCAGCACCAGGCCATGAACAACAATGACCAGTTCATCAACGCGCAGGTGCCGCTGAGCCCAATGGCCCTCTACAAGCCGTTGCCGACGAAAAAGGGCCTCTCGGAGGGCGAGCTGCTCTCCTTGCTCCCCAACGTGACGCAGACCCTGAAGCAGCTGTCTCTGGCAGCGGCGTTTTCCCGTGCCGAGTTTGTCGATTCAGAGAGGGCGCTGATCAAGGTGTTTAGCGACCAAGACTTGCTTTCAGGTCTGAATAGTAAAACGAAGGCGGCTGCGGCGCGGTTCGAGGCAGACATGGAGAAGCTGAGTGCGGAGATTGCGGGCAGAGGTTTCGACAAAGATGGTCTTTGCAACGGGGCGCCGTTCATCTGGCGGGCATTGGATCCCAGAGTAGCGCTGTATACAACGACAATTTGACAAGTTGCGAAGTTGCGCACCGAGACTCATGTCTGGCTCGAGTAGATGGCGAAATGGGACATTTTCTTTCTGCAACACGTGCTGATGAAAGTCATAAGTTAGTGCCATGCGGGGTTTGTTGGGTTTATTTTATGGCCCCTCCCCCCCCGTGCATGGTCGTTGATGATTGGTGCCTCGTAGCCTCGGCCTCGGCTGGTCTTGTCAGGCCGCCAACATCCCAACATCCCAACATCCAACATCCACATCATCACTCTTGTCGCATCCCTCCATCTCTCAAATAACAAGCTCTGTGGTTCCAGCTGGCGCCCATCGGCAAGCATGACCCGACAAGTCGTCTCCAAGCAGTCCCTGACGGTGATTGACAACCGCACCGGCAAGACCTATGACCTCCCCATCACCAACAACTCGGTGCTGGCAACAGATGTCAAGAAGATCAAGGCAGAGTCGCAGCAAGACCGGCCAGAGGACGAGACCAGCCAGGGCCTCCGAGTCTACGACCCGGCCTACATGAACACGGCCGTCGTGGAGAGCAGCATCACCTACATCAACGGGCAGGATGGCATTCTCCGCTACCGCGGCTATCCCATCGAGCAGCTGGTCAGCAAGAGCAGCTTCCTGGAGACGGCATACCTGCTCATCTACGGAGAGCTGCCGACCAGCTCCCAGCTCGGCTCGTGGCAGGATGAGATCACCCATCACACCTACATCCACAGCGACATTGAGGGCATGTTCAAGTCGTTCCGATACGACTCGCACCCCATGTCCATGATGACGTCGGCCTTTGCCACTCTGGGCGCCTTCGCCCCCGAGGCGAACCCTTCCCTGCAGGGCCAGAAGCTCTACACCGGCGCCGCGGGCGGCGACGTCGCATCGCTCCGGGTTCTCGACAAGCAGATCCTCCGCATCATCGGCAAGGCGCCCACGCTCGCCGCCGCGTCTTATCGCATGCGCCAGGGCCGGCCCTTCAACCGGCCGGCCCAGGGTCTCTCCTACACCGGCAACTTCCTGTATCTGCTCGACCACCTGTCCGGGCGCGACTACCAGCCGCATCCCGTTCTCGACAAGGCCCTCGATACCCTGTTCATCATCCACGCCGACCACGAAGTCAACTGCTCCACTGCCACCGTCCTCCAGGTCGGCAGCTCCCTGGTAGATCCCTACAGCGCCGTGGCATCCGGCTGCGCGGCCCTCTACGGCCCATCCCACGGCGGCGCCTCCGAGAGCGCCATCCGCATGCTCATGGAGATTGCCTCTCCCGAAAACGTCCCCGCCTTCATGGAAAAGGTCGAGAGGCGGGAGCGCGTCCTGGTCGGGTTCGGCCATCGCGTCTACAAAAACGTTGACCCGCGGTCCAAGGCGATCCGCCAGCTGGCCGAGCAAGTCTTCCGAGTCACCGGCCGAAACAAGCTCCTCGACACCGCCCTGGCCCTCGCCAAGTACGCCGGCGAGAGCGACTTCATGCGCAGCCGGAACTTGTATCCCAACGTGGATTTCTACTCGGGCTTGATCTATCAAGCAATGGGCTTCCCTCTGGAGTACGTACAGACAAGCCCCCCCCCCCCCCCCCAAACATGCCCGATGGTCATATTGACAAGCGCGTATTAGCTTCTACCCCGTCCTGTTCGCAGTCCCCCGTTGCGTGGGCTGGCTAGCCCACTGGCGCCAACAGATGCTCAACCCATCGGGTGTCAAGATCTGGCGGCCGAGACAGCTGTACGTTGGCAAAGGCGAGAGAGACTACGTCGAGGTGGAGGGCAGACAATCGTCCGACAGCGGATTCTTCGGTGCTCCCACTCGGGTTTCTCACGGCGGAGACAGCAAAAGAAACAGGCTTGCTACGTTTACGAATGAAAGGGGGGACACCTCGAGGCCAAAGCTTTGAACAAGGAGGTATGCAAAATTCTTTCATGGTGCAGACGGTGGTGCAAGATGAGACCGGCAGGTAATTGTATGTATGTAGTAGCACTTGATTGGACATCTAGACGGACATGTTGTGTGGAGACGAGCTGACTGCGGGTTTGCACAGATGCTGAGTCAAGCGAAGTCAGAGCGACGAAGGCAGCGTGGGCGTGGCAGGCAGGCAGTGCGGGAACCCAACCAGAAGAGTGGTTCCGCGTGATCCGTCGTTCCCAAGAGACACTTCAATACTTGAGCTGTGTTGCCGAAACATCCCCTTTGGCATCTTTTATCTGGTTCGGTGACGGCGTAGGTAATCCGTACGCGTTGCTTGTCTGGGATAATCGACAATAAGTGCGATATACTCGGTAGCAATTTGTACAAAGGAAACTTTCTAGTATTGATTATAGGCCAACTACCAGGCGTGGCTGCTGCCGCTGGAGGACTGGTCCGACGGGTGTTGCTCAAGGAGAAGTGGCGGCAACGTCACTACAACATCGACTCCGGACGTCCCGGATATCGAGAATCCAGCTAGAAAATGTACATGTGATTGTGAGAACATGGCTGCCAGACCTCATATCAACGTGTGGGGAGTGAGTAGGTTTGGATTAAATAGTGACATCACTCCTGATTGGGCAAACTTTTTTTTTCTTCCAAGAGTCACTAAACGCGCATATCGCGCAAGGCCTCCAACGCAACGCAACGCATCGCAACAACGCATCGCAACGCAACAACGCAACGCAACACAACACAACGCAACGCAACGCAATAAGGCTCTTAAGATACCCTTTATTATGTTATTCCCTCATATATAGCTATTTTATATGACCGCAAAAGATATAATTAATGCTATTAATACCTAGTAAGTAAGCGAGGGATTTGTATATAGTAGTTAAATTCAGTGGTTAGGTATAAGGACTGTCCTTCTAGATTAGGACTAAATAGGGGCCTTCCTTCCTGATTAGGACTAACGCGGAATGCGCATTCAAAAAACGCGATATGCGCGTTTAGTAACCCTTCTTCCAAGTCAAGTCGTGCTGAACACGCATCCAATCATTTCCCTCGGCCCCTCTTCACCCACCGGGGCCCCCGCGATAGCCACATGGCGGCATCATTAATCGGGGCGGAACCGGCTTCCCCTTTCCCACCCGTTGCGGGACGGCGAGTGCAGGGGTTCTTGTCTGTCCACACGCGCCAGGCGCGCGACATCGGCCCCCATCTCAGCTTGCGCACCCCAGCTAATATAAAACGGCCTCATCGTACCCAATCACCAGCTGGCATTTGACAGCGCGACAGCGCGACAACGCGACACCATCGGCAAGCAGCGAGGCCGAAGCAATGCCTCCTCCTAGAAAGCGACTCATCGCCGACGAGCCAGCCGACACCGACTCGGAACCGGCTCCCAAGAGGGCTCCCAAGAGGAGATCCTCCCGCCAAGCAGCCGCGGCATCAACACCCAGAAATGAGTACGTACGCATTACATGTACTACGCCATGTTCACCCAAGCCCTTGGTCCTGACGCCAAACAAATTCCCAGAACCCGCCCTCCAGTGAAACCAGCGCGAGTGGCCGCCAAACCAAAATCTGGTACTGTCGCAAAATCTGCCTCTGCCCAGGAGACCGTCTCCTCAGATGTGCCCACACGGGGAACCTCGGACGTAGACTCCATTCCCACGACCAACCCAGAGGCCCCCAGACATGACGGAGAATGGTACTGGCTGATGAAGGCTGAGCCGGAGACGCGCCTCGAGAACGGCATCGACGTCAGTTTCTCCATTGACCATCTGAGGGCCAGGACGAAACCTGAAGGATGGGATGGTATTGTTTTCCCTTCTCTCATCCTCCATTCAAAGCAACCCTTTGTCGTAACATTGACCTTCCCTGGCTAGGCATCCGCGCGTACGCAGGTACTTTGCTCTCCCCATCCGGCCATCTTCTATCCATCCTCTGATGCGCCCGTGTCTTCTCCACGGCAGAACTAATCAAATCGCTTGGAAAACGCGCAGCAAGAAACCACATGCGCAATATGAACGCCGGCGACAAGGCTTTCTTTTACCACTCCAATTGCAAAGATCCTGGCATAGCAGGCATCATGGAGATTGTGAAGGAGTTTTCCGAAGATGGTACGCCCCCCCCCGCCCGCCCCCCTCTCCTCCTCTTTCCATGTTCGTCGTCGGTCCTAATGGGAGTAGCATCGGCTCGCGAGCCCGGAACACCATACTACGATCCTAAATCTACCAAGGAGAATCCACGATGGAGCCTCGTCCACGTCGAGTTTCGCAAGAAGTTCGCCGTGCCCATCACGCTCAAGGAGTTGCGGGAACTGGGCGGCCCCGGCGGTCCTCTGGAGAACATGCAGATGTTGAAACAGTCGAGATTGAGTGTAAGTAGGGTGAGCAAAGAGGAGTGGGAGGCGTTGTGTGAGATTGCGGATGAGAAAGCCAGTAAAGCGGGGTTGGCGCATGAGGTGGGAAGAGCGTAGATTTCAGATGGGAGCACACTGGATATCGTGAAGGGAAATCCGAGCAGCCGGGATCAGTATCCTGCGAAAGGGAGATGCGTGGCATTCTCTCCCGGAAGCGGCTTGGCGTAGCAATCAGTCCATTTGTCATTTCTTATCCACCCCGAGTTATGGCCTCGCAGCGTTTGGCATGAGAAGGGCTGTGTCATAAACATTCTGGATCATGTAACCGTTCACTATCCTGCTATCTTGACTATAACGCATAAAAGGGAGGGGGGTCCAAGGACTAAACATATTTCTCTTGGTAGAAAAGGAAGCCATGATGCGATATTCATCCCCGCTGCTTATCTTTTATTAATTTGGGTCATCCGCCGGGTGATAGGGTGATCCGCGCACTGATGACGACTTAATGCGTTGTCTTTTCTTGGAATCCTTCGCATTAGGTTTCGAATACCACAGCCTTGGTATGACCAAAGTGACTGGGCGTGGTTTCCATGATCGGTGCGCCCATTCTGTTGGCAAGCCGGACATTCAGGATTCCATACCATTCTCAGGCGCAAACACGCCTACGCCTGGGAGACATGCTGTGCTACGATACGTCCCACGGAACTGTCCATGAGTGGGTCTCATTGCTTGCTTCCAGATTTTCATTTCGGCGTGGCAAAGTAAATTAAGGAGCGTCTCTTCCACACCATGTTAACAGGGGGCATAATTTGAGCTCGCATAATCCGTACGTGGTGCAGCCTCCATCCTGCAGTAGTAGTAACTCGACCAGCGCCACAAGAACGCTTTGGAGTCGGTCAAACACATGTAAGGAAACTTTGCATACTGCTTCTATGTAAGTTTTCCAATAGTTTCAACGTGGAAATCTTAAAATTTGCGTTAGGATCGTACTTTTTGCCCTTGCGCATGACCTTGGTCGTTTTGGAAAACCCGTCAGTCGCCGTCTGTAGGTTATGCATAGAATCACTATGAAACGAATTAATCAGAGATTTTTCGTCTTTTCAGGAATGTAGTCCAACTAGGCCTGCAAATCTTTTGTGTTTAGGTGGAATTTCTTTTTCCCATGGTTTGACGGTGCTTCTCAGTACATGGTCCAGGAGATGGAACGTGTGCAATTTAATGAGCTATTTGCCAGGTTTGGTTCATTTCTCCATGGCCAAGACAAACTTTCCGGTATTTTCGACGCCGTCATCTGGTCCTTTCCCGCGGCAATGCTGATCGGGACGAGGGCCGCCGCAAGCAAAACCCTTATGCAACTCTCTCAGGGGTGCCAGGGTCTCAACAATCTGGCCATACCTGCATAGGAGGATGTAGATGGACTGAGGGTTTTAAAAATCTGGGGTCGCATCGCCTTCATGATGCATCATTTCTTGGCGACGAACGTGCAGGCAGGGTATACATAATTGCAAATGCTGCACGAGAAGAGCTGCGTATGGTTGGTTGGCTTCATGTCGTAGCCTGATGATGACTGCAATTCTATTGAGAACGTCACGGGCTGGGGGGGGGGGGGGGGTCAGGAAGAAGCGAACACGGGGGAAACAAGTTACGTTCACCCCAATTAGGATCATATGGCGAGTCACTATATATAGTGAGCAGGTTTCTCTTCCGAAGATGCTCTCGACATGTACCAACCTCATCACTTCACAAACACGCACCACACCGCACTCATCTCCAAACTGCAACGAGTACTGTTTTCGACCACCATGGCCACCTTTGCAGCTCAGACTGTGCGTAGAAGCACACACTCGGCCCAAAGGGCTAGACATTTCGCAACAGCGGCTGTTTCCATTGCAACGCATCAAGGCGCCGGCCAATGTGTTTCAAAAGTCTCTATCCCACCTGGCTTCAAAGCTACGGTGGGGAACTTTGACACATTTGTGCTTCCTGACAAGATCTTGGGAACTCTGTCAGATACGAGTATGGCAAAAGCCATGATCAACGCCTGGAGGAAGGATGGCATTCTGCAGATTGCCATGTCACCAAGGCAAGAACGCTTGTTCGGCCAGGCCAGTAAAGCCAGCAAAAAGTTCTTCCAAAAAACACCAGCGCAAAAACACGCTTGTGTCAATGACTCTAGCTTTTGCGGATACGTCGCCTCGGGAGAGGAGATCACTTCCGGAATCGCAGACTATTCGGAAATCTTCACCGTCAGTAAAAACTTGCAGCCAGAAGATCATAGGGTGCTCGCGGAGTGGCCCTGTCACGGCCCGTGTCCTTGGCCGGACAAGCTCATGGAGCGTGACATCATGGACTATGTGTCCGAATTGGGATCCAACGGAGAGAAGCTTCTTCAAATGATTGAGCTTGGACTTGATGTGCCACCAGGATCCTTGACCAAGTATACACAAGATGGCTGGCACCATATGCGAGTTCTCAGGTATGCGTGTTGCAACGATTCCAAGTTCTGCCAACCACTGACTTACTGACATCTGTTCCTCAAATATCAGATTCCCTTCTCGAGATGGAACAAATGGAAAGGGGGCAGCGGGCCGAGGCATTGGATCCCACACAGATTACGGGCTATTAGTCATTGCGGCTCAAGACGAAGTCGGAGGTAAGTTTGCTTCCATGACCCGCTAAGCCTGGATCATTCGTTGATACCTTCCCCTCTTTCATACAGGTCTATTCGTGCGCCCACCGGGTCAGGCAGAGCCCTGCAAGCATGAACGGAGTGACACTGCGGTATCGAGAGGGGACGATTCTGGCTGGGTATATGTAGCACCCACGCCTGGCGTGTTCACAGTATTTCCCGGTGAGTGATATCATGATGTTCTGCCCCAGACAACTGTAGGCCTGTTCGACTAAATCATCAACTCTCAGGTGATATGATGCAATATATGACAAACAGTTTTCTCCGGTCCACGCCGCACAAGGTTGGATTGAATGTTCGCGAGCGCTTTGCTTTCGCATACTTCCACGAACCGAACTTCAAAGCCGTGGTGAAGCCGCTCCCTGGCTTTGACGCGGGGCAAAAGCCAGCTGGTGGTATCCATTACGGGACGCATTTCACGAACATGACTTTGCGAAACTACCCCGACCGCATCTCCACCAGGAAGTTGCTAGACGAAGGTCGGTGTTCAATGTTGGAACAAGATGAGCTTCGAAGCGACATGGCGGCATAACATTTGTGGGAGGCCACACAGCACATATCTTCGTTCCCTCTAGCCCGTATGCAAACTCATAAAAATAAAAGCAACGACAAATGGTACTTGGGTTGTACATGATTTTTGGGTCGCGTCGGGTTCCGGATGTTTCTGTCGGCCGAGTGCCAACAGTTTGACAATATGATTAGAATCAAAAACACGCTATTTATGAACAATTCTTCAATGGCTTAAACATCAATGTGTTAGTTGCTAGCTGTAAGAGTGGGCGGAGAAGGCTGCGACACGAAGGCTGTGAAGTAGAAGCAGATGGACGCACCAAAACTCGAAGACTTGCAATCTGGCGTCGCGTCGGTGATGATCAACACCATTCGTTTGCAGCAGCCATCGGGCTAAGCTGAACTCGTGTCACGGGAGGAGAAATGACTGATGGGCCAGATGGCGGACAATTATCTGCCCGCTCACAGGCGCGAAACGGGTTGGGGTATCAGACAGACCAGTTGACGGATCGTGTTTGACAACTTGGTGACTTGGGTTCGTCATTTCACCGCTTTCTAGATCCGGGCAGATCGGATATGATGTACCTTTCTGCCAGTTGAGCAATTTCGCAAGCTCCACGGAGACAGGGGCAACTTACGGAGTACGGAGTAATCCGTACTCCGTAATATACACAGGTACCTCCTACGGAGTATATTTTGATAATTGTATACGTACAAGGCTTTGGGCTCTCGTTGAGGCGCACAGTGGAGTGCATCGTCAAATGGTGCTCGGATAGTATCAATGAATAGGGCTGTCGGTGCTTTTCAATGTTCTGCATCATTCAGCGGTCGGCTCGATCTGCCGAGTGACAATCAGGCACTTCAGCTCAAGACCACACGCGCTAGTGCTTCGTCGTGTCGTCGATGGGCTAGTCTAGTGGTCAATGCCCCGAGCAACCCCCTAGCAACCCCCTAGCAAAAACCCCTAGATCCCCTGACCGACACCAAGTCGACCGTGACACCGTGACAGACCCAGCAGGGTGTACCACCCCCCTCCCCCCATTTCCACATCAGTGCACGACCCGTTCAACAAGACCGTGTTTCCTCTTCTTCTTCCTCCTTTTCCCATCCTCGTCATCGATTATTCAACGTTCAACACGTCCAGAAAAGGGCGTGCAGCTTCTCCTCGCTGCCTCATTGTGCTGTACATCAATTGCTCTCGTGGTTGCTATTGCTCTGTAGTTTTCAATTCAGGGTCCAGTTCTGCGTCGCGCGCCCGCTTTTGCTTGATTGGCCCCGCGATCCCTCCTTTCACAACCACAATCGATTTCTCGTCCGCCACTTTTCAACACACGACATCCGTCTCCCGTCATCCGTCATCCATCATCGCAACCCTCGCGCCTGACAATTTCTATCAAGTGCACGGCGGTGCTCTCTACACCCGAGGTCAGTAAACCTGTTACTTGCTCTTACGTCTTCTGCGTCGTGGTCTGGTCTTGCCTCACTCGACGGATCGTCGAGAGCTGCGGTGCACCACCACGACGCCCGAAAAATCCCTCCATACGACATCAATGCCTTCCTCATCTGGTGCAACACCATAGCTGCCCCGTCTCTTGCTTTACACGGGATGATTCAGAGTCAGCCACATCACGATAATCATAATCAGTCTCCATCAACCCCGTCAACCCCATCACAACGTTTACCACTACCCGCGTCGTCTACTTACACGCATTCAGCTCTTTACTTGGACAGAGCCGTCGCCGAGAACGAGGATCCACTCAAGACCCGATGTCGTAAGCCGGACCGCCGATTTACTTTCTCCGATCAAGTCGACATGATATCTTCTTCATTCCTACCGAGCCGCTTTCGCGGTGAACCTGACCGCTCCCAAACCTCAGCCGCTCCATCGCGCATCGGCAAAAAGCTCTCGCCTCTGCTGCAGTTCCTGGCCAAAGTGGCTTGCTCGCACCCAATCCACACCGTTGTTACCATCGCCGTTCTAGCCAGCACGTCCTATGTTGGCCTGATCCAGGACAGCCTGTTCGAAGGCCCTGCGAGGCTCGGCAAGGCTGACTGGTCATCTCTGGTGGATGGTAGCAGAGATCTTCTTGCCAGTGCTGATACCAAATGGCAGTGGTCAAAAGTCGAGCAAGATTCTGCCTCTGTCAAGAACAGCACTCACCTGGCTCTTCTGACATTCGTCTTCCCCGACACTCTCTCGTCTGAATCAGCCAGCTCTGCTCCTCGATCCCACGTTGTCCCGACTCCCCAGAACCTTTCGATCACCCCTATCCCTGCCACTGAGAACTCGTTCACGACCTACACTCAGGATAGCATTCTTGCCTATTCCATTCCTTACACCCAGGCACCGGAGTTCATTTCAGCGGCTCAGGAAATCCCCGATGAGGATGCTGAAGAGATCACAACTCAACATGGGCGAGAGAAGAAGATGTGGATTATGAAGGCTGCCAAGGTCAACTCTCGAAGTTCCATCACGCACTGGCTCAGCAACGCGTGGGTGGAATTCATTGACCTTCTCAAGAACGCCGAAACCCTCGACATCGTCATCATGGTGCTTGGTTATCTCTCTATGCATCTGACCTTTGTGTCTCTCTTCCTCTCCATGAGACGAATGGGCTCCAACTTCTGGCTAGGCACGAGCACCCTTTTCTCGTCCGTCTTTGCCTTTCTTTTCGGTCTAGCCGTGACCACTAAGCTCGGCGTACCGATCAGTGTCATTCTCTTGTCTGAGGGCCTGCCTTTCCTTGTTGTAACGATTGGTTTTGAGAAGAACATTGTCCTCACCAGAGCTGTCCTTAGCCATGCCGTTGAGCATCGTCGAACGCAAGGCCGTGAGGTCCAGCCCGGCAACAAGTCCCGTGGGGACAAATCACAAAACATCATTTCCTACGCCATTCAAGCTGCCATCAAGGACAAGGGTTATGAAATTCTGCGTGACTATGCCATCGAAATTCTGATCCTATCATTGGGCGCAGCCTCGGGTGTTCAGGGAGATCTCCAGCAGTTCTGCTTCTTGGCTGCGTGGATCTTGTTCTTTGACTGCATTCTCTTGTTTACCTTCTACACTGCCATCCTCAGTATCAAACTCGAAATCAACCGCATCAAGCGACACTACGAGATGCGCATGGCCCTCGAAGCAGATGGTGTTAGTCGGCGCGTAGCCGAGAAGGTGGCCAAGAGCAACGGTGACTGGACCCAGTCCAGTGGATCTGAATCCAAGAACACAACCTTGTTTGGTCGCATGCGGAGTAGTAGCGTCCCAAAGTTCAAGGTGCTTATGATTTCTGGATTTGTTCTCATCAACGTAATCAACATTTGCACGATCCCTTTCCGCAGTGCAAGCTCTCTATCAACCCTTCGATCGTGGGCTGGTGGTCTGGGTGGTGTTGTGTCTGCTCCTCCGGTTGACCCTGTCAAGGTTGCTGGCAAGGGTCTTGACGCCATTCTGACCGCCGCCAGAGCAAGTGGGAAGGCAACCCTGGTCACTGTCCTTACACCCATCAAATACGAACTAGAGTACCCCTCTGTTCACTACGCGCTGTCATCCTCGTTGGGAGACGGCGCAGCCGGTGCCATAAGTTCTGCCGTTCAGTTTGACAATTATGGGGTTGGTGGCCGAATGGTTGGGAGCCTCTTGAAGAGCCTCGAGGACCCCGTTCTTTCAAAATGGATCATCATCGCTCTGGCCCTAAGTGTTGGCCTCAACGGATACCTCTTCAATGTCGCTAGATGGAGCGTCAAGGACCCTAACGTTCCGGACCACAACATTGACCGCAGAGAGCTAGCCCGGGCTCAACGCTTTAACGAGACCGAATCCGCTACCCTACCCCTGGGTGAATATGTTCCCCCAACACCCAGTTGTACCGAGCCTGCTACGCCTGCATTGACTGATGACGAAGGTGATGGCTTGTCAATGTCAAAGCTCAGGTCCTCGTCATCTCGGTCTCAGTTTGAGCATCGATCAATTGAGGAACTGGAGAAGTTGATCGTGGAGAAGCGAACCCATGAGCTCAATGACGAGGAAGTTGTAACTATGTCTATGCGTGGAAAGGTTCCCGGTTATGCACTCGAAAAGGCTCTGAAGGACTTTACTCGGGCCGTCAAGATCCGTCGTACCATCATTTCTCGCACCAAAGCCACTTCCGAAATCACCAATGGACTTGACCGATCCAAGCTTCCCTTCGAAAACTACAACTGGGAAAGGGTGTTTGGCGCCTGCTGCGAGAACGTCATCGGCTACCTGCCCCTTCCCGTTGGCGTCGCCGGCCCGCTCGTTATTGATGGGCAGAGCTATTTCATTCCTATGGCCACGACGGAAGGTGTCTTGGTTGCCAGCACTAGTCGTGGCTGCAAAGCGATCAACTCTGGCGGCGGTGCCATCACTGTCTTGACAAGCGATGGTATGACCCGTGGACCTTGCGTTAGTTTTGAGACTTTGGAGCGTGCCGGTGCCGCCAAGCTCTGGCTGGATTCTGAGGCAGGTCAGAACACCATGAAGAAGGCTTTCAACTCGACCAGTCGGTTCGCTCGTCTGCAACACATGAAGACTGCTTTGGCGGGCACCAACTTGTATATTCGATTCAAGACCACCACCGGAGACGCCATGGGCATGAACATGATTTCAAAGGGCGTTGAGCATGCGCTCAACGTCATGGCCACCGACGGTGGCTTTGATGACATGAACATCATCACTGTCTCTGGCAACTTCTGTATTGACAAGAAACCCGCCGCTATGAACTGGATCGACGGTCGCGGCAAGGGCATTGTTGCTGAGGCCATCATTCCTGCCGACGTGGTCAAGTCTGTGTTGAAGAGTGATGTTGATGCTTTGGTAGAGCTCAATATTGCTAAGAACCTGATCGGGTCTGCCATGGCCGGTTCGATCGGTGGCTTCAACGCCCACGCTGCCAACATCGTAGCGGCCATATTCCTCGCCACCGGCCAAGATCCCGCACAGGTGGTAGAGAGCTGCAACTGCATCACCACCATGAAGAAGTGAGTGCCAGCCTTGTTTCTCCCGTTCCTTGAAAGAATGATTTATACTGACGATGATCTTTACTCTAGCCTTCACGGATCGCTCCAGATTGCAGTTTCCATGCCGTCTTTAGAGGTCGGCACCCTCGGCGGCGGCACCATCTTGGAACCTCAGAGTGCTATGCTGGACATGCTTGGTGTGCGAGGATCACATCCCACCAATCCAGGAGACAATGCTCGACGACTTGCACGCATCATTGGTGCTTCCGTCTTGGCTGGTGAGCTGTCTCTTTGCAGTGCTCTCCAGGCCGGCCACCTTGTCAAAGCGCACATGCAGCACAACCGAAGCGCCGCCCCATCAAGAAGCACCACACCCGCTCCTCCTCCCATGACGCCCGTCTCACTGGCCATGACCGTTGCTCAAGACAAGTCGAGCAAAAGCGCTGCTGCCCAACAGCGGTCAAAGCGGTAAACAACAGTATCAAAAAGCCACTCAAGGCAAGGGGTGGGAATAAAGATGATAGAAGAAGGAGAGGGTGTTGGAGTTTAGATTTCGCATTCCGGGAGTTCATTATTGACTACGCGCAGGGCCTGACATACAATAGTACCTACCTACATAGACGATATACTGCTACATATAAGGCCTAAGGGTGGGTTTCCAGAGATGTCAGATCTCCACCGTCATTATAATCATTACTTTGTTTCACTGCGACAATTTTGTCCAGCTTGGATGTCTCCTGTACACGTCTGTCTGTCTGTCTGTCGGTCTGCAACTGTCCCTCACACCAGGGCCTTGACTCGTGCAATCTCTTGTCCGTCCATGGAAATCACTTGGACACCCTTGTCCATAATGTCTCGTCTGCATTCATCCCAGTGCTCCAGCATGACAGGTTTTGTAGCCTCCTCGACAAGGTACGATCTAAAACCTTGCTCGATGGCATGCTCCGCCGTAGCTTTGACACAGAAATCAGCCGCTAGCCCTACCACAAACACATCTGTCACGCCGTCTCTCTTCAATCTCCCGGCCAAGCCACTATCACTTCCGTGAAAGGGATCATGAAAAGCAGAGTACATTTCCATGCCGGCGTCCACCCCCTTGTCAATCACAAGGTCTATTCTCCGGGCATCCAGTTCGGGAACCAGCTCTGCGCCCTTTGTACCGTGCACGCAGTGGACGGGCCACAGGGTTGCCGTGAAGGATTTCGAAGAATCAGAAGGGTGGACGATGCGGGTCGACGACGTGAAGGGCTTGCAGCCGGGGTGGTTGGTGGCGAAGGAGACGTGGTCGCGGGGGTGCCAGTCTCGCGTGGCGATTTTGAGAGCGAACGGGAGGGTGAGGAGCGTGTTGATGGGGAAGGCGATGGTGCGGCCTTGGGGGACGGCGAGGGAGCCACTCTGTTTTTTTGTTAGGAGCGAAGAAGTCGGGGGGGGGGGCTTCGTACGGGAGGGCAGAAGTCTTCGTTGGAAGTCGACTATTATGAGGGCGGGCTTG
>JFGX01000116.1:0-72734 GCA_000729855.1 Epichloe aotearoae | reverse complement strand
ATAGAATATCTTCTAGGTATAAGATCCTATATAATAGTACTCCTATGTTAACCCTCTTTAGACTAAAACTATCTCCTTCCTTATTAGATTTATTATTAGCCTTATTTTTACCTTTTACTTTCTCTATAATATCCTTACTAAAATAAGTATAATATATAAAAGGATTATTAACTAGATAGTTAGTATTAACCTTACTAGTTACTATTAGCTATATAACCTTCTAATATTTACTAATAGTAATAGTTTTATTAGTTAAGTTATAGGTAACTATCTATCCCTAGCTAGATCTACTAATTAGTGTATTAGGAAAATACTTTAAATATAACTCTATATAATACACGCTTATTTCCTAATTTTCCTATGCTATTTTCTAAGTAACTAGTATATATAACTATGCTTTTAGTAGAATTATTACTATATAGGTAGTAATTACCCACTAATATAGAACCTTATTTATTAGTTAGAATATTTCTACTTATACTACTATACTATAGACTAACCTAAAAGCCACCTTAGGGCATATAAAATTAATTTTTACTCTATATTTATAAAGAAATTTTATTCTAAGTAATAGTTTAGGGCCTAGATTTAGTATTATATCTACTATAACTATAAAGTATTTAGTAATTTCTATTCTATATACTACTCCTAGGATATAAAAATTAAATATAGTGGTTTTAGTTATAAAAAAGGATAACTAGACTCTAGATATAGGCTTTAGTTCCTATATTCCCTATTTTATATTTAACCTATTCTACTATAACCACCCTTTATCTACTAGAATTAATAATATTCCTATATTAAGGTAAATCTAATAACTCTTGCCTTTATTATTAAATTTAAGAGGGATTTTTAAATATATATTTACCCTTTTACTATTATACTTAACCTCTTAAGGTCTTACTATAGCCTTAATTACTTATCCTAGGGTAAGCTATTTTAACCTAGGTATATCTATCTTAGTAGTAGCCTTATCTATTTCTTTTTTAATATTATTAATAAAATAGGTTTTAATAAAGTTAGTCTCTTATACTCTATTCTCTAGAACCTCCCCTTCTTTAGTTATATAATAATTATATTCCTAAAGATAAGTTTTATACTATTATATATTAGAATTATTATTATATACTATAATATATATATACTCCTTCTCTTTATTAGATAGCTTTTCCTAATACTAGAATTACTATAGCTACTAATATTAACCTCTTATCTCTAGTAGTCCTAAGTCCTATAGATATTACCTATCCTACTAGTTCTAAATATTCTCTTATTAGCTTTAGTTAAAACCTAGTTATTCTCCTTAATTCTCTTAGGGCTTATTCTACTAGGGCCTCTAGTTTTATCCTTTAGTATATTAGTTTTGCTAATATAGCCTTAGTTAGAAAAATCCTAAAGGTCTTTAAGTACTCTAATTATCCTATTAGTAATATTAGTTCTCTAATAGGAACTATATATTTAATAGCCTATTCTAATTAGCTTATGCTTTATCCTTATTATTCTCTAAATTACTACTAGATATTTTAGTATTAAAGTAGACCTTAAGCTTTCCTTTATTCTTTTTACCTTTAGGGTAGCTTTTACTATATAAATAGTTATATAGGTTATATCTTTTATTATTTATTATAGTAATATAGGCTAATCTTATATTATCTTTAGTTAGAACTAGGTATATCTAATATAATCCTAGATAAAGCTTAAGATATAGGCACACTAGGAGCTAATAATTAGTTATTTTACTATTTACCCTTATATACTAGAAAATCTTTAATATAAATTTACAGAAAAAGACCTTATTTAAGATATCCTTCTTTATGTATTCTACTTTATTAAGCTACGCTATTATATCCTATACTTAAATACTAAATTCCTTTTATATAGTAGTGAATACTATTAATATATTATTAAATATAGTAGTTTATTTACCTATATTAAGATATTATCTATACTATACTATTATATCTCCTTAGAATAGCGTCTAAAAAATTTTCTAAATAATATCTTACTAGCTAGGATTAGTATAATATAGGTAATCTTTAACTGCCTAGATCTATAATTTAATATTATAAAAAATAGTCTACTTCCTATTATATATAATAAGGTTATTACTAGCTTCTTCTAGTTTATTATAAGGCTTAAAGTGTCTAATATCTATAATCTTCTATATTAAATCTATATTTTATTCTACTATCTCCGCTTACTAACTATACTAATCCTAATCTAGCGCTAGATCTATCCTTCCTTAGTAGCTAGGGTTAGTATACTATCCTTAGTCTAGGTAATATAGTGCTTAATACTATACCTAGTAAGGATTTAGCTACTACTATATAAATCCTTACTAGTACTATAGTAGTGTAGATTATACTGCTTATCCTAGGTAGGTATCTAAGTGGCTCTTATATTATCCCTAGTTACTTAGTGGATATATTATCCCCTATATAGTGTTTTATGCTATTAGCATTAAACCTACTAAGGTACTAGTACCTTATAAGTTTCTAAGTTTAGTTACTAATCTAGATACTAGCTAGTCTATTCTAGTTACTACTTTATCTATTATAGCTTACTATATAGCCTATTACTATTCTAATACTCCCTATAATAACCTTATAGTATTATATTTAGTAGGCCTAGTTTAAAATTCCTTTAATTCTAGTACATTTCCTAAGGGTCCTGGTTATAGGTTTTCTAAATTTAACTCTATTAATTAGTTAGGGGGTTTAGTATATTAAGTACTAGTGTTATTTTTAGGGTAGTTTATAATCCCCTTTTCTTTATTATTTTTATTCTTCTCTATATCTTTCTTAGTCTTAGTGGTTATAGTACTATTTATAGGACTAGTAATGCCCTTTACTTACTACTCTAAGGCCTTACTGCCCTTTAATCTAGTAGATTTATTAAGAAATCCTTTAGATTTAGCTTTACTAATATAGATTTTAACTTAATTCTAAGTAAGATATATAGCTTATAAATCTACTAGGTTCTAGTAAATAGGCGGTTCTTAATCTCTTAGCTATTCCCTTTTCTTAAGAATTCTATTATTAAATTTATATCTTATAAGGTTATTTAAGTCTTCTTATTTACTAGTTCTAATAAGTTTCTATTTTTAATATCTAAAATCTAGGTTTATGCTATTAAATATCTAAAATTAATAAATAAGGTGTAGTTTATTTTTAGTAACTAGAAAAGTAAATTTATATTATAAATAGTTAGTTTTAGATATAGGGTTTCTATATCTAGGTTACTAGAGGTATATAATAAAAGAATCTCTAATTACTACTACTTATTATATACTAGCTCTATATAATATAGGGTTAAATCCATTAGAGGGGCTAATAGATTTAACTAGTTATAAGTTATACTAATTTTACTTATGAAAGCTACTATTAGGTATAATATGTGATGTTAGAAGTTAGTTGATTCTTCTAACTAGAGTGCCGAATCCGGCCCTATAAACGTCCCTTGTGACTGAGCTCATTCTGCCACGTAACACTTATCCCTTAGAAAATAAAAGAAAAAGGAAAATATATTATAATTAATGCCTTTAGTCCCCTTTTAGCACTAGCCTAGGCCTATAGTAAGCCTATCCTAGGCCTCTTAGTGTTATTATATATATAGTAAATTTAGGTTTATAATATTAATTTACTTCTTATTTACTTTTTTACTAACTCTTCTAAAGCCTTACTTTTTTACTAAGTCTAACCTAGTTCTAGCCTATAAGTCTTATAAAGCCTAAGTACCTATTTTTATTTATATACTATAAGGGGAGGGTAGGTTTAATATAAGTCTAGGGTAGTCCTAGGTTAAAGCTACTTAAGTATTATCTATTTAGTTAATCTTATTATACTTTATTTTTTAAGCTATATTTTTATTCTATCCCCCCCCCCTTAGTAAGTATAAGAGAGGGTTCTTCCCCCTATAGGGTTCTAATCTCTTTCCTTTTCTTTTATTAAACTTCCTATAGGTTCTTTTCCTTTTTAAAGCTATTTAAGGCTACTCTAGGCTAGATTTAGTCTAATTACTAATATTTAATATAAAATAAGAATAATTCTAGTAAGATAGCACTAAAGCCTATAAGTTTCCTAATTCTAGTGTATTTCTAGTTCTAACTTACCTAGGAAACTATAGCTTTAGAGCGTTATCTATAAAAATCTATAACTATAAAATAGCTAGAGTATATTTTAGCTAAGAATCTTAATATAAGTCCCTTCTACCCTTACTCTAAGCCTATCCTATATCTAATCTAAGTTAGCTTAGTAAACCTTAAGAAATATAATATATTTTATATAAATCCTAATTAATTTAGGACCTAGGGTATTAGTACTATAATATTATTAGTAAGTTAGTTTAATTTAGGCCTAGGGATAGCGCTAACTTAGTTAGGTAAGGGTAGCTACTAGTACTTACTTTAGCTATTAGATCTAGAATTATAGTTATAAAAAGGTAAGGGCTACCTTTATTCTAGCTCTATTTTAGTGCTAATTTACTTATAGCTAAATATAGCTAGTTAGCAAAATAAGTATCTATAGTTATCTAAAACCTAAGTAGCTATTATTACTAGGGGCGCTATAAGTACTACTATACTAGATTAGTACTAGGCCTAATCTAGGTCTAATATTTTTTTCTAAGTCCTAGAAGGTTTCTAGAACTATATTAAAAAGCTTTATACTAGTAATTAGAGTAAGAAGAAATAGAGCGTATTAGTAATAGGCCTTAACTAGGCTAGGTCTACTAGGGACTAATATAATAAACTTATTTTCTAGCTATGTTACCTAGACACACACGCAGCGAAGACAAACCATCTCCTAGCCGCCACCCTCCCTGCGAAGAATCGCGCAACCCCCTTTATATATAGCTATATACTAATAATCTAAGTTTAAAATATCTTCTAATTACCTCTTACTAAGTCTATTACCTTTTTAGTAAGGTTATCCTATCTTATTCCCTTTTATATAAGTAGTTAAAGAGATATAAGGTTTATAAAGAATAATAGTTAGTACTAGGCCTTTAATAAGGTAAGGGTCTAGCTATCTATTAAGATAATCCTAGCTATAATAATACTATAAGCCTTAGTAATACTATAACTTACTTAAATTCTAGGTTACTTACTATAATTAAGGTCTATAAACTAATGTTTATTATTAAAGATATAGATTAAGGTCTTACTATTAAGTATAACTTATAATTTACCCTAGGTAAAAAAAGCCTTTATAAACTCTCCTATAGCTATAAATATAGTATTATCTCCTTTAGGTTCCTTTATATTATTATTCTTTAACTATATATTATATACCTTTTTTATATTATTAGGTTCCGGCGGACCGGAAGCGGACCTATAACGCAGGAACACAGTTACTAGAGAGAACATTACATATCTAGAATAGTTATTAGATTAATTTTAACTATAAACTCCTAGTATTATAAGTCCCTCTAGCCTACCCCTGCCCCTCTTCTAAACTAAAACCTAACTACTACCTTACTTCTCCTTAGGAAAGGGGATTATATTCTCTATAATTTTTATGTAATTCTTTATAAGGAGGGTGGTAGCTAGAAGATAGTTTATCTTCGCTATGTATATGTCTAGGTAATATAGCTAGAAAATAAGTTTATTATATTAGTCCCTAGTAGACCTAGCCTAGTTAAGGCCTACTACTAATATACTTTATTTCTTCTTACTTTAATTACTAGTATAAAGCTTTTTAATATAGTTCTAGAAACCTTCTAGGACCTAGAAAAAGATATTAGACCTAGATTAGGCCTAGTACTAGCCTAGTATAGCGGTACTTATAGCGCCCCTAGTAATAATAGCTGCTTAGGTTTTAGATAACTATAGATACTTATTTTGCTAACTAGCCACGTTTAGCTACAAGCGGATTAGCACTAAAATAGAGCCGGAACAGAGGCAGTCCTTACTAAAACAGGTGCCTAGGCTTTATAAGACTTACGGGCTAGAGCCAGGTTAGACTTAGCAGAAAAGTGGGGCTTTAGAAGAGTTAGCAAAAAAGTAAATAAGAAGTGAATTAATATTATAAACCTGAATTCACTACGCTTATAATAACACTAAAAGGCCTAGGATAGGCTTACTATAGGCCTAGGCTAGTGCTAAAAGGGGACTAGAGGTACTAATTATAATATATTTTCCTTTTTGTTTTATTTTCTAAGGGATAAGGCTAGTATAAGCTAGTAATAACTACCTATAACAGGCTATATACTTTGTGGCGTAGGCCTGTAATAGGGATAGCGCTAGCCTAAACACAGATATAGGAGGGTTTTTCTTCCTATTTTAGGGTTTTCCCTTTTAACTAAGCAGCTAGAGTACTAGTAATAGCCACATAGTAAGCTAGCTAGCGTAAATAATATATATATTATTAGGTTAATAATTTATTACTTTTTTTACCTTTTTAATAGCTTTTTATTAACTTTTTAATTCTTTAGTAAGTAAAGTATTTTATAAGTATTTTATAAGTTTTTTAACTTTTTTACCCTATATTTTTTATAGTAAATATAGGGATTTTTCTTTATTTCCTTCTCTTTTTTAGCTTTATTCTTTACTTTACTATTAAGAGTTAGCTTAGCTCTAAAGGTATTACTAGCTTTTACTTAAGACTTTTCTTAAGCTTTAATTAAGTACTTAATCTTACTTATAATACTATAAAAATCTAGGACCTTTCCCTTACTTTTTATTATATAAATTAATAAGTTAATCTAAGCTAAGATAGTAAGAAATTAAGCCTTAATAGTATTATTAATTATTTTTATAGGTAAGTTACCTTTAGTAATAAGGTAGTTTACTTAGAAGTATCTCTTATAGCTAATTAAAGAATTTATAAGTTACTTATTAATATTTATCCTTATAAGGTTTTATTTAATAGTCTTATTAAAATTAACTTTAATATAATACTTAATAGTCCTATTTAATAGTATTATATTCCTTATAAGCTCTCTAATCTTATTATAAAGAGATATATATCTTAAGGTTATTTACTTATATTTAAAACTAAGTATTATAATAAACTAAGTATTATAATAAACTAAGTATTATAATAAACTAAGTATTATAATAAACTAAGTATTATAATAAACTAAGTATTATAATAAACTAAGTATTATAATAAACTAAGTATTATAATAAACTAAGTATTATAATAAACTAAGTATTATAATAAACTAAGTATTATAATAAACTAAGTATTATAATAAACTAAGTATTATAATAAACTAAGTATTATAATAAACTAAGTATTATAATAAACTAAGTATAATACTTTTATATAGCCTTTAAGAGGCTTTAGAATTAACTATTAAATATCTAATAATAACTACTAAGGACTATAAACTAGGTACTATCTTTAGTATTATTAGGTTATTAAGGGTACTAAAAATAACTCTCTTTAGGTATATTATAACCTTTAGTAACGCTTCCTTAGGGTTACTATATACTAGTAATTATAGCTCTAATACTATATAAGTATACTTAGACTCTTATAGTATTTAATATAAATAATTAACTTTATATAGCCTTTATTACCTTTCTTTTTATAAAAGTTCTATTTCTTACTAAGATTAGAGGCTTAGAAGGGTAATCTAGCTATATCTTTAAATCTAAGTTAATAAAGATCTAAATTCTATCTTTAATAGCTCTTACCTTAACTATCTTATACTATAAGTCCTAGTAATAAGGCTTCTATAGCTTAATAGCTAGCTTATTATCTTTTAAAGATTCCTTAGATATTATAAGGATATCCTATAGTATTACTATTAAACTAATAAGTAGTAGTATTAGTCCTAGTATACTAGGGTTACTTAATTATAATATTAATAAATTAGGCTTCTTTTTTTACTATATTTATACTTAATTATTTAAAGATTAAATAATTAGTTAATTTAAAAAGAAAAGTACTAATTTAAAAGAAAGGTATAATTACTATAAACACTATATAATTACTACTATATTAGACTATAAAGCTAGGGTTTAATATAATTACCTCTATTAAGTTATTTAACCTTATAAGAGAGTGTAAACTATAGCTTAAATACCTAAGTATCTTTACTATAAGTAAGGTACTTATATAGTACTAAAATATACTATAAAGTTATAGAGGTCTTAGAAAATAACTAGCTAGGGGTGGACTCTTATCTTAGCTAGTTAAGTAGCAAGACTATCGTGCGGTAGGGATTAATTATGCCCTTGTGGATGCAACAGCAACACTCTGGCCTGGCCTGGCAGTTTTATTAATTAAGTTCAACCATGCCTATACATGATGCACCCCCCTCAATTAGTTCACAAATCTACTTGACAGGGGGGGGGGGGAGTGAGCTGATGAGCTAATAGCTATGTATAGGAAATAAGGGAGAGAAGGGCTAGGATGAAAATGTACATTAAATCAGTAATAATCTATACTAAAAAGGATTAACCTGTTTACAGTGCTGCATGCCCGGTGCATTCTACTTTATAACTCTCAAATAATAATATTACATGTCCCTCCCGACCACGAGGTAAAATTTGCTTAATATTGTTATAGCCTATTGTGTTATTACGGTGCAGCCCACGAGGCCATCGCGGATGTCAGCGCGCATCGTCGTATGGGTTGTAGCCCGATCCCAGAACAAGTCATTATTTGCTTGCGTAATTCACACCTATATCAAGACGCATCAAGCCTTTTCCACCGGATATTATCCACAATTCTGAACCGGAATCGGAGACGGCAGAAGTCGCTCACGTATTAATTAACAGAATAGACCCTTCCTTCATCGCGAATTGACAGCCCACATCTTGCTTTCATCAGGGCAAATCTGGGAAGTCTACGGAGTAAACCCTGCCGAACAAGCCCAAGCAGATATTCCTGTGGGCATGGCACCAGGCGGATACGTGCTGCAGACACGGCTCGGTGCGCATCATTCCTAATTTCCGAACATTTCTATCCTAGGAAGGTGTGTGAGTTGAAGGAAAGAAGAAAGATTGGATGAAAATGAACAAGGACAATACGTGTGATTGTAATGCACAAATCCCGCGGGCGCACCCACGGCGAAAACGGCAATCTCTACATTGGTCCAGAAAACCATTCCTCGTTGGATTGTACTCAATGGGACGGGACTATGCTTGGATTTCAATTTCGCCTCTGGAACCGAATGTAATATTCGCTCCACAACACTCACTTCACAGTCCTTGGGCTGTGAGTCCGGCACGGGCGGGAGCAGGGCAAACGATCCAACAGATGCCCCGGTCTCGGAAGTCACCTGGCTAAGGTCTTTACGGAAGTGAGTAATCCGTACACACCGTACGGATTCGGAGGGTAGTGATGACAAGATATTCTTGACATGCACCGTACGACATGTTCTTCAATGCCTGCTCCGTACGGAGAACATGGATTGCTTCAGACCGGGCTCTGACAAGAACGACCAATGGGACGGAGCCATTGTTGAGTCGAACCTGGAGCGAGAAGCTGTGGTGGGGATGAGCGTGGACCTGCAGCCTGCTTCCTGCTTCCGATGGCAGCAACCTGTAAACCTGGGCTGTTGGTTTGTGAAGGCACCAGATCTTCACATCGGCGCTTTGCTTTGCTTGTGCCTGGCTGCATGTCCGTTGCATGTCCGTTGCATGTCCAGCTTCTAGTCGACTGTACTACCAGCCAGACAGGAAAATCTGGTATGGTATGGTATCTTTGGCCATTTCCACCCCTGCTGTTTCAATATTAGCATTCAGCCAATATGTACAAAACGGGCAAGAACCGGGATACGCGTAATACATAATTAGTAAGCTGTGCTTGCAAAAAGCTGCCAAATCATGCAGAGTACGGATCCGTAGAAGAGCAGTTTACTCCGTAATACGTGCACCACACACTTTACAGCCCACAAGGCAGAGTTCCGCGGCCACTCAACAAAGCGACCGGGTCGTACCTGCATGGGAACCTGGAGCTCTACTAGGCAAGGCATGGAACGAACCACCTACTAGCTAGTCATGGACTCATGGTGCTACGTCGCGTTGGGCAGGCAGCTCATGATGGATGGGGTCGTGCCACCTCGAGCGAACTTGAAAGGACGCTCGCTAAAAGCCAAAGACGAGGCCGGCGTCTTTAGTGTAATAAACCACAAAGGAGGAGATGAGCAAACGAGGACGATAGCAGTTATGGCATGGCATGCCTTTGTCCAAGTCGCGCATCTGTCAAGCTCTTCGGACAGTCCGTCAACCGTTGCCCATGCCCACAGGCCCTTCATCAATCGTCAATTGCGCCTTCCACATTTACCGACAGCCTGCTGTTCCCGCCGACTTGTTTCTTAGAAGTGCCGCAGCCCGCAGGAACACAGGCCTTCTCCCTCCCACCTCCCACCTCCCACCTCCCCCCGGATCCGAGGTCTCATGTCTCAACACGCGCCCGCCCACCCTTGGCGCTTGGGGTTTGTTGGATTTATTGTTCCAAGTCTCCAAGTCTCCTTTCTCCTTCGTGCCCCCCCGACAGACTTCTTTCTTATTGGCTGTGGCTTGTCACCTAAATCCCACAACTTCTTCCACAAGTCTGTTTTTGTTTTACCTTGCGAATTGAGTCTTTCCTCATGATCATCTGTGAAAACTGAAGACGGGATTGAAAATATTGGGTTCCACGCCCACGGCCTGCTGTGGTGCCGATCACTTTCCCAACTCCACCTTCATACATAGCCAATCCATCGCGGACTGGCCGCCGGGGATACTGGGTCAAGCTTCGGAGGCAGGCAGCAGGGGAGAGCACGAACTTTATCGTCGCCCTCTTACCCCCTGGCCCTGTTAAGTCAAGATGTTCGGCCTGTACGCTGGGGTACCACGCCACGATGCGGCCCCCACTCCCGCGGGTCTCGAAAAAAACAGCCAAAGGCAGCGCGACCCTCCACTTCTTCCTCACAACATCACTCACCATCCGAATCACCGTCCATGGAGCAGCTTTCGAGTTCCAGTATAGCAGATTTTCTTGCACCTGCTGTGGACAGTCCTCCTTCCCCCAAGAAGTTGAGGCAGCTCGCCCAGCAAATGAAGCGGGCTTCTCACTTACAAAGACACCATGGCCATAAGACTGCCTCGTCCGAGTCATCATCCATATCTTCCCTAGCTCCCTCTGATCGGTTACCATGGGATTTGGCATTGGACAATCTGTCTCTCGCCCGGAAGTCTTCAATCCGATCGAACGACAGCAGTACTCCTTCCTGGAATCGACCAAGTAGCATACACAACTTTGGAAGAGGCTTCTTCCATCGCCATGCCAAGTCAAAACCCGAAAGCAGTGCTCACAGCTCGGCAGCCAGCTCCGTATACTCGGGGGATGTTACCGCTGGAAATAGCCCCGTTTCTGGTGGAAAAGAAAGAATCATGCCGTCTATATTCTCCAGGAGGAAGCCGTCTCACGATGAAGTCGCCCCGAAACGACCACACATATCAGGCCCCTTCAACTTTCAACATGTTGGGCACACGCAATACGAGAATGCGAGTAATGAAGTTTTCCCTGTAACGAGTTCAGAGGGGCTGATTGGCACCCCGACTCACGAATTCGGAGACATATCGCGCGGTCTACCTTACAATCTGTCGTCGGAGTCGATGGGAGAACTCAATGATAAACATTCGCCTAGGCATAGCACTCGCCCACCTCTGGTCCCTCATCATACTGCTCCTGCTTCAGGGCCTCGCCGGTTACTCAAACACATTCGTTCTCAGGAGAAACTTCGCAAGAGTCAGCCGCAAGCCCCTCCTCGCCCTCCACGGTCTCCAACACAGCAACTAGATTATATTTCGTCCTTTGGCCCTTTGCCGCATCCTCGTGTGTCTAGTCGCCAATCCGACTATCAAGATATGTTTGAATCAGCTAATTCGGTGATCCCCATCAATTCTCCGACTAGTAGCGAGGTTAATCGGCAATCTTCGTTCAGCCCTAGTTTGTCCAGAGAACATTCGACTGAGGAACTTGGCTCGTACGAAGCCATCCATGCTGCACAGGATGGACAACAGCTTTCATCAACAGAGGAGAAGCGGTACTCACGTGTCATACCAGGAGCTCGTGACTCAACGTGGCCGCTCACAATGTCCACGGCTCTCATATATGATTCAGCTCTACCAGATGTTCCAGAAGAGGAAGAACACCATGGTCTGTCACGACGGTCCAGAATGAGCCTCACCAGCAACAATTCTTCTCTTCGGGGTAGTCAGTCCGTGCCCATGCTGCGGTGTGTGGTTGAAACTCACCGACCAACAAGTGGAGTGTCGGAAACTTTAGGCGCCTTGGGTATCATTGGAATAAATGGACTCGCTCAGGCAGATCCCCTAAGTCCTGTTCATTCAGGCACTCCAACACGGGAGAGCTGGGAAGACTTGATTGACTATTGCTATGAACACGAGGCAGAAGCTGATTGTGACTATCAATGGGATAGACCATCCCTTGACATTTCCAGAGACAGCACCACTCCACCTGCCACTGTGCCAGCGCTCTTCGAAGCTGGACTAGGAGTAAAGCACTATGCAATGTTGCCAAATAGGCAGGCCTCAATTTCTCCTACAGTACCAGACGCTCCGTCATTGAGTCCATCCAGCAACAACAGCTCAACTCAATTGGGAACCGAGGCCATCACTCCCAACTCGGCCGTTCCAAACAACTTCTCTCTGCCGTGCAGCGACAGAAACATTCTTTATCCAATTAGTCTGAAAGAATCCAAACGGTCTTCAGAGATGTCGACGTTTAGAGAGTCTCAAACTTTCACCTTGTCGCCTTCATTACTGATTCCTAGCGACTACCATCAACAAATTCTTCAGCACCACGCGGAGAAGAAGCAAGACTACACCGACTATGAATTCATGGTTGGAAACCATGATCGGTTTGCATTCCATGATGCAGCGTTCTCTTCGGGAAATAGCAAGTCGTCCCCTTTGACGGGTCATCGAATCAGCACATCCACGACAGCGACCAATTCCACATCTCGGTCAAATTCCACCGGCAGACAACACCGCTCGACCAACTCCTCCTGGACTACATTGGCTCGGCGCACGGCCAGCAGCACTTCCCTAAAAAAGATGGCTGGGCAATTGATAGATGACTCCGAACCATTGCCTTCCACACAGTCCACTGATGTCGTGCAAGAAGAGTCTGAGTTGGCAAGTGCAAGTCGCGCGACCCAGGACCATGTGCCAGACATGATACCATTCCCACCCTCGACCGGACTCAAAAAATACTATCACAAGAGCCATGCCAGTGAGTCTCAGGTTCGAGACGAATCGGCGCCAGTCTCCCGACCTCGAAGACCAAGAGCGCGAACAACCAGTCTCAGCGCACGGTCCCCCCCACCTGTCGGACAGTACGCATTGTTCCCCCGAACACACGTCAAGGCAATTGGCGATCATATTTAAGTTACAAAACAAGACTTCATTATACATCCAACACAACAAGGCCCCACTAAATCAATCGCCAGTGGCCTTTGTCCAAACCTTTCTGTGCCTTTCTTTGAATATATCTTGTCTCGCGAGCGTGGATTTATGCTTTTTGCATTAAACCTTCTTTCGTTCTCATTGCAGTTACTCAGGGGAAAAGGAAAATATCTAGAAGGCGTATGGTACTGCATCATGATTCATTGATTTATCGACTACTTGGACTCTTCGCTTTAGTTTGTCTGGCTTCCTCGTATTTATTTTTTTTGTCATAAGGGAGCAGGTGCTATCAAACCCCGGTCGCATTGGATTGCCAAAAAGAGGGCTCATGTCCGTCATCAGAGAAGGCATCGCAAAAACTGACAGAGTGTCAAGGTACGGACTGTGGCGTTCCCTTTCTTGCTAGTTGCAACGGGTTTCTTCTTTCTTTCTTTTTTTATTCGTATATTGTCATGTCGTATCTCGGGATAGTCGGAAAAGGGGTAAAGGGAAAAGGAAAGCCCGACTTTCGTGGCTGTAAAAGGATAACATGTCCATGTCTATTGGGAAGCTGTGTGAGAAAGGTGAAGTTTATATTCTTGGTCAAAAAAATGTCTGGAGAAACATTGGCTTTCAAGATTTAGCAAGCTCCATGAACTTCAAACTCGTCGGAACAAGCAAGTATAGCAAAACAAACAGCTCTTATTTCTTGTACAAAGAATGGTTCGATTGATGATTTATCTCGCGTGGTGACATGAGTAAAAGGCAAGAAACCAGTTCAGGTTATCAGGTTATCAGTGATGAGCATGATACTATTGTTGAAGGCTCCTGGGAGTCATGCTGCGAACGCAGGTCAAAGGACTGTCTCGCAGAACCGATATGAATCATGAACACAGCTCATCTATTCTCCCCGCCCATAATCAACTATTAGAACACCGAGATAGCCTTGGCCACATCATTGCAGTCAACTACTGCCGTGAAGGAAGTCAGCTCTTGAAAGCCTTAGTTCCCCCTACTTGGTGCTATACAACTACCTAGGTACATGAGCCAGGTCAGAAGTACTCTGACGAAAGAACGCCGCCAAACATTGTTGGAAGTGTGGTGGTTGAACGGCCTAGGTTTATAAGAAATATTTCTTGTTTTGCTTATCGCCCCCCCTTGTCTTGCACGAATAATTACATCCAGTCCATTCATTAGCTGTTTTATACAGCTATATACCCCCTTTAGCCTGTTTTGTTCTTCTTCTTCTTCGGCTGCTCATCCTCGTCCTCTTCGTCTTGATCCTGGTCCATTTCGTCAGCATCAACACCGCTCTCTGCATCACTGCCACTACCACTGCCGGAGCTGTCATGGGCACTGTCGTATTCCTCAGCTACGTCGCTGTCGCTGTCGGCCCGGAAGTCTTCATCTACACTTTCCTCATCCTCGTCGGCTGAGCCGCGGTCTGCCTTGTTGACAACAACTTCGTCGTCAGAGTCGTCCATGTCCTGCTCGCGCAGAGCCGCGGCAAGCATGTTGGCATCTTCATCGATCTCGTTCTTAACACGCAGACCCTTGAGTTTGAAGAAGGCCTCGAGTGCCTTGAGATCCTCACGGTTGATGTTGCTGAATTGGGAAGAGCCAGCGCCGTTTTTCATGACGACCGTGATATCAAATGTCGACAAGGTAGACACGGCTCCACCCACCCGGGAAAATGTGACGGACTGTGTCTGCTCGTAGGCTATGTACGTGGCCGGCTTGGGCACGAACATGAAGGCCTTTTCTAAGCAGTACAGGAAACCTTCGCTGGCTTTGATTGAGCACTTGATACCATATTGGCTCCGGTGCCTGAGAATTGCTCAATTAGTCTCACAGGCCATGCCATCCTCCTCGCTCTTGAAGACAAGAGAGAAAAGAAAGGAGGGGGTGCAAATGTATACGTACGTGATAAAATCCTTTGCAGGAGAAGATATTTTCTTGTTGGCCAGACCACGAAAGATTTTCGCAACCACGTGATGGAGGGGTTCCTCGTAGTGAGGGTCCAGCTTGTCTTTGTATTTTGTCTGTAGTTCTGATTCTTCAAGGTTCAAGTCGATGGTGACCTCCTCGTCCTTCTTGAACTGCATGACAACGAAAGGATATCGAGTCTGACCCTGCCGCAGAGGAGGGTCCAGACCAATACACAGCATGCAATGCATTTCGTCTGGTTTAGGTAGAACCATGAATTTTTTGATAGCATCGTACTGTATTTTGTAATCATAAGTCTTTCCGCGCAGGCGGAAAGAAGCTTCGTACATGTCGATGTCGAAACGACCTCTGTGGAGAAAATATTGTTAGCACATACACTGGTCGTAGAGAAAGACCTTGACCCTTGATCGTACCTTGGGGTGAGATGAAGCACATCGAGGAATGTTGCGATAGTATCGCCGGCAGTCTCTCCGATCTCAGCTTTCTCGATAAGAGTCTCGTAGAACAAAGTAGCAGCATTCTTCTCTTCGGCCTCTTCGTCTTCACCGTCTTCACCGTCGCCCTCCCTCTTCATAGTAGTAGTGCCAGGGATGTAGAAACGCATTTCTACGAGCTGATCTCTGCCAGCACCTGCCTTCTTCCCCTTCCCACGTGCACCTCCGAGCTGACCGTCAGTACCTGTGTCATTGGAGTCCTGGGGCAGGGACATTTCGACGGCGACTTCATTGCGTCCAGCAAGGTTTGTGTTTCCAATTTCGGAGTAAGGGAGCTCAAATGCAGGCTTGTTCTGCACGCTGAATGTGATTTCGGCTTTTGAAAACTCAGCTTTGCCCCAATTCCAGCCACGAAGAGCGTGTTCCTTGTTCTCGAGCACTGTGCTGTACCAATTCTTGAACACCTTGCTCAAACGTTCGTAGTCTTCTTGTTGGAAGCCATCGAGCTGGATGATACCAGAGTTCCGTTGCAGTATTCGAATCTCGTAGCCTTTTGCTGCTCGGCTCCATTGCGAACCGCCAATATTGCTCTGATCGAGAGTGAAGGTATCGCCACCTTTTGAGGGTTTCCATCCAAAGCCAGTCTCGGCAAATCTGCATTTGCCGCTCTCTTTTGAAAGATCAAGATAAATGCCATCGAAGCTCTCACTGTATATTCAAAAATCAGATTGCATCATGGATAATGTCTCGTGCATATGCTTTCCGATTTGACGCAAGGGTGCTAACGGAGCTCGGAGCTTGGGTTCAGAAGCGAAAGAGGCAGGACATGCGTAATCAGGATGCGCCGGGCGCGAAAACGGAGAGATGGGCGGGAAACATTGGGGGCTACTCACATTGCAGTCATCTTGTGCGATATGCGCAGAGACCCTATCTCGATGCAGAAGGAAAAGAAAAGGAGAACAGGCAGTCGAAGTGGTGGTGCTGCGCTTGCACAGAGAGAGCCGGATAGTTGTGAAGCTCCAGATGGCTCGGTAAAGATGCATTGGTGTTGGTTGCCTAGTAGGAATGGCCGAAGTGCACAAATCTGGAGACGCGCATCTGCTTCAAAACTGCGCCAGGAACAGGGAAACAACACGCTCGCTATTGGGGGCAACACTTTGAGCTAAATTGATTTGCTTAGTCAGGACAACCCCCTGCACGCAGGCCCCCTCCGGCCTCAAGCGGGCACTGTATGTACTATGTACTATGTACTATGTACTATGTACTATCAAACTATTAATTATTACCAGGCACTGTGAAACCTAGACATGCAGAGGAAAAATCACATGAGACTGTGGCCAGTTTCTTCACACCAAGATGGGCCAGAGTCTCTCATGCAAACTTCCCTCCGCCTATTGGGTTTGGAGACTCGACAAGTTCCGCTGCTGCGTACAAGTCACTTGCACGTCATCTGGAAGCATGCATGGGATTGCAAGGCAAGGTGACCACCCTGCAGCGGGTCGGTCACCTGGGGTCGAATGCAGCCTGTACAATGGGGCGACTGCTTTTAGCTCCACCGTACTCCGTGCACCTACTGGCACCTACTGGCACCTACTGAACTTAAGTTAGGTACACCGCCCCCCCCACTGTACCTACGCTGTTGACCTGCAGGTCTGACGCCTGACGCCTGACGCCAGACGATGGACTGCCGCGGCCCATCGCCTCTTGGTTTTTTGGTCTGATCTGTCGAATCCCCACTTCCTGTTTCCACTCCCTGCTTCCACTTCCTGCTTCCACTTCCTGCTTCCATCCACTTAGCTTCTGGGACCTCTCCATCTGCAGCAATATATAAGACTCTTCACGGTTTCTTTCACTTTTTTGACATTGTGCTCTGTTTAGTATTAAAGCACCAGAGGATCGACTCTACACGCATGGTACTGATTATCCTTGGGGCTGTATCTAGCCGCCTTTCACCATGCCTTTCAGTTCCAATTTGCCACTCCGCACAACGCGAACAACTCGTGTCGGAAAATCCAGCACCGCCTTCCTTCTATCTCTCTTGACATTTGCTTGGCCAATTTCCGCTTCTGGAGCTTCGCAAAGTTACCAAGATGCCGCCGTTGGTCAAAATATCTTCTTGCCTCCGGCCATGATTGTCCCTCCGAATCCAGAATCACCACAACCAGCCGAGCACACTTTTACACTCCGCCACATCTATCATCATGGCACCGACCGACACCCCCGACTCCACCGCAGTTTCGATATTACGCACGACACACCTCGTGTTTACCTTGCCGCCGAGGGTGCACATCCCGAGCACGATTTGCCGCATCTCAAGGCACGAAGTCGTGGGAGGTCCATTGAGCGTCTGGTGGATCGTCGACCGTCTACTGTAGACCCCATGGTTGCCCGCTCTCGACAAGATGGGTATTTCGCCGTGCTAGACGCTTCAGCGTGGACAATGGACGAGGTTCCTTCCCCAGACATCACCGATAAGGGTACGGTACTGAGCCTAGCCTATATGGCCGCCGATGCCTACGTGCAGTCCGACACTCGTCCTGACTGGGAGGAAGTCGGCGAACCTTTCAACCGCAGTGCTGACTTTGGATGGCAAAGTGATGGACTTCGCGGCCATATCTGGGCTGATGACGATAATTCCACCGTTGTCATTGGGTTGAAAGGGACATCCCCAGCTGTTTTCGACGGAGATGGCACAACAACTAACGACAAGATTAACGATAACTTATTCTTTAGTTGTTGCTGCGCACAACAGGGACAGTGGACCTGGCACCAAGTTTGTGACTGTGCTACGGGGACATACGCTTGTAACAATACCTGCGTCAGCAAGGCCTTGATGGAGGAAAGTCGCTATTATGGTGCTGCCCGCGAGCTCTACGCCAACGTGACTGAGCGATATCCCAATTCCAACATATGGGTGGTTGGACATTCCTTGGGCGGTGCCGTCAGTTCGTTGCTGGGTCTGACATACGGTCTACCCGTTGTCACTTTCGAAGCCGTCCCCGAGGCTTTGGCTGCTACTCGACTCGGTCTACCAATCCCACCTGGGTCTGACCCTAATGCTCCTCAGACGCGACAAAATACTGGAGCGTACCACTTCGGCCACACTGCTGATCCAATATACATTGGCGCCTGTAACGGGGCTACTGCGTCTTGCTCCTTTGCTGGCTACGCTCTGGAAACAACTTGCCACACAGGCAGTGAGTGTGTTTATGACGTTGTTGCAGATAAAGGATGGCGTGTGGGGATCGGAACCCACAAGATTCGAGCTGTCATATCGGACGTAATTCTCAAGTATGACGATGTTCCTGCATGCAACTTGACGCCCGAGTGCCGCGACTGTGCCCTATGGAAAATGTATAAGAGTAACGGTACGGAGACCACAACTTCGACGGCACCATCTACTACAACTCGCACACGAACTCGTACTACAACCTGCCAGACTCCAGGTTGGTGGGGCTGTCTTGATAAAACAACAATCATTGTGTCTGCCACGACTACGACTACGACTACAACTACCTCTCACTCGACTTCAACCTGTAAAACGCCAGGTTGGTTTGGGTGCAATGATAGGACGACTTCGACTGCGGAGGCCACCACGACGTCAGACGTGTCCACAACGAACCCTCCAGCGACAACAACCTGCGAGACACCCGGCAAGTTTTGGGGCTGTTGGGACGGAGATGAAACGAGTACAACGCCAAGTTCGTTGCCAAGTACGATCTCGCGACCCCCTATAACAAGTGCGCCAACTCTCACGCAGTCGGCGGTGATGACATCGAGCACTGCTGCTCCACCGAAGCATAAATGTCTCCATCGCAGCTGGATTGGACTATGCAAAGAATGGGAGGGTAATGTCGAAGATGAAGAATTCATCTCTGACGAAATGTAACGATGTAGAGGTCTCGCGCTGACAAGAAAGGGGCCATCATCACGTCGCCAACCAGAAAACCTATTTATTTACTCGCGATTTCCCGCGAGCGTTTTATACTGGCGCTAAGACTACACTGAACGACCTTTTACGGCTGAAGCAATTGCAAGCATATGGGTTTAGCTTCCTTTTCTTCTTTTTTTTTTTTGGGAAAGGATGATAGCTCTTCTTGGCCTTCATCTCCATCCGTCTTTTTTTGTTCTTGTTTTTATTTTTCCGTGAACCAAATCACCTTGGCGCTGTTTTGTAGGACATTTGATATTTTGGCTAGCGAGTGGCGTTTGAATTTTTGGGCATATAATGGATGATTACAGCATTGATAGAACATGTCAACTTGAGTCACATTTGGCAATTGAGACACGTGTTTAGCTGGCTGTCTGCCTGTTCGTGACTATGTATTTGCAAATTTATCATTAACGTGATTGAACGTGGGTAAATTTGCTCTGGTGAAGGTCTTACTTAGGTGTTGCAAACAGAACGCGAGAGTGACTAGTCGGTCACTTGAGGGCGAGATGTCGGTCGAGTGGCGGGATCAAATCGAGATTTTAGTGGCGCCCCTCGCTGAACGCGTCGTCTTAGCTCGACCCCCAAATTCTTACATCAACATCCAACAAAAATGCATTTGTGGTTTGATTATCACGACCACCCCGCCAGCAAGGACCGATGTTTCATCTATTCCAGAGGACTTAAACACAATGGAGACCGAGTCCAAAACGTCAGATCGAGACACGTCGCAACTGTCGGATCCCCTAAGCGACCTCGACAGCCTTTCCGACAGCGATTCGCCCGTCCAGCAAACAGAATGGCTTGCTACCACGCGAAAGCGCCGGTCGACCGCTGGCAATCGGATGAAGTCTATGCTTACGAATGAAGAGCCCGACTCTGACCTAGAACTTCTATTCGCTGAGGATGAAAATGATCAAGGCTTCTCTGATGTGGGCGAGGATGGCTCCGATGTGCAGATGGATTCGTCGTCCGACGATGAGGACGACGACAATGCAAACGCCGAGGAGCTAGAGGGCGAAAAGGAACTGGAACGTCAAGCCAAAGCGAAGCGGGCAGCGCAGCGTAAACGAAAAGCCCAAGAAGCCATACCTGCAAAATTCAGGAAGAAGGTTCGAATCGACCCCGCAATGACCACATCTCCAGCACCAGCGCCAGCGCCGCGGCCGCCGCCCAAGAAAAAGTCGGAACGAATGTCTTGGCTTCCATCGACTGCCGATTTGCCGACCCGAGCCTCGTCTCGAAAGACGACTCGTATATCTAAAGAGCAATTGCATCTGCAAATGGCTGAACGCGAGGCTAGAAGACTCAAGCAAGTGGCACAGATGGAGAAGAAGGCGGCTAGATTAGAGGCGATGAAGAAACCTCCAATGACGCAAGAAGAGAGGCTAGCCGAAGCCTCAAACGTGGAGAAACGCAATAGCAAAAGTTTGAACAGATGGGAGGAAGCCGAAAGGCAACGTGAAGAAGAACGCAAGGCAAAGCTCGCTGCGCTTAATCAGCGAACTTTGAAAGGGCCAGTCATTACTTTCTGGAGCGGAAAAGGTCAATGGGATGATCTGGAGCTACGGTCGTTGCGTCCCTACGTGACGGAGGTGGAGGAGAAGCCCAGGAAGAGAAAAGAAAAGGCCGACAGAGGAGGGGGCAAGATGAGGGGCAAGAACAAATATAGTGATGGAGCCAAGGACAGCCAGGAGAAGGATGTTGCACCGGGAGAATCCAGGCAGACAGATGCTATGAACAGCAATGTCACGGAGAAGGTCGTAACTCAGGGCTCGAACGATTGCAAATCGATGGCAGATATGAAGCCTTCAATCACATCAGGAACCGACAATACTAACGAACGTGGTTTCACGATGGAAAGAAAATATTCAGATGTCACTCAGTCAGGAGGCGCGCTGGTCTTGAGCGAAAGAGCACCGGTTGCAGCAGAGTCCCATGGCAATCCTCGGGAGGATGCGAAGGAAATAAAGACGAATGCGGAGAAAGTGGGCGAAGACGCTGAACAGCCCACTGAATCAACAGCAACGGATGTCCCGCCAGCTGATAACGTTTCGGCGAAGGCTGTCCTGCCTGGCTCACCGAGCAAACCGTCACAAACTACCGTCGTTCCTATAGCTTCTCCTCCATCCGCGACAGTCACTCCGTCTATGCCAGCGAGTCGTTTGGCAGCGCCGCCGCCTCCACCTCTAATTCGCAGTTCTCCAGTTGCACCATCCAGCTTGTCGAGACCATATGAACCTAGACCATCCGGTGTCCTAGCACCTGTGCTCGCCCCCCCACCAGGGATGGACATGAACGAGTCTTCTTCAGCAGAAGCTCCCAAGTCGAACATACGGGCACCACCAACTATCAGCCTGCCAGACCCTAGTCTAGGATTGCAATCAGCGCCGCCAGTGTCGTCGAAGATGATGGCTTCCATGGGCACGGACACCAAAGAAGTACCCCCAGACGCCAATGCTCAACCTCTCCCAAGTGAAACGGCACCGACAAGCAAAGATGTGAGTCCAAGAGACTCCGAGGCCCCAGCAGCTCCGCCAGAGGTCCCTCGTGACATGAATGCGACTCGCAACGGCATCATTTACCAAAACTTCAACGAGATTGCCTTGCGCGATAAATCTATCCAAACCCAGATTCTCTTCGGTCGCAAGATGACTAGGCTAGCCAGTGAGTCCAATCATTCCAGACTCTCCTTCAGAAACCTACAATGGCTTCCCTGACCCCCTGAGCTGTCGTCCTCCATCGACACCACCAGCCAAGCCAATTGACCAAACATGCTTCTCCAAACACGAAATTTAATTTTAAGTGCTAACATGCCCCAAATCCAGAGCCCACAGCCCCTGCAATATGCGTCATCACCAACAACCCAGCACGATACCGTGACCCCAAAACCGGACTCCCTTTCTACAACATGTACGCTTACAGAGAGTTGCAGCGCCTTTACCACGGCGATTACAAATGGAGTCGTCTTCTTGGCGCATGGGTAGGCAGCGGGAGACAAGCTGCAAAGGGTGTTCCAGAGCGTTTTGTCAACCCTAGCGCCGGGAGACCAAAAACTGTTGCCGCTGCCGCTGCCGCCACTGATGGTGAAGGCGAAGGCATGAAGCGAGAACCACAGCTCAACAAGGCAACAGATGCAGGACATCCGACTGGCGCTTCCGAGGCGAATCTTTCTTCAACCCCACCTGACGCCAGGCCTGGGGAACAACTTGCACAAGCATCACAGAATGTGCCGCAGGTGGCAGCTCAATGAGTGAAAATTGAACCTCACAGACGTATTGTGATTTACCCTTGGCGGGAGTTGAATCAAGTAAATGTAGAAGCCACCAAGCAAGCATACCGATTGACGAACTAGATACCCCTTTTAAACAATACCTAAATACCACAACAAGTTACCATCACTAGACCTCGTCCTACTGCGTTGCAAGTCACAGTGCAAGTTACGAATTCTCTTCATACGAGTGCTTTGATAAGGGCTGCGTGCTAGTCTATAGTCACCCAGTCCGCATCAACTTAAACAGAAAGGGACGACACAAATCCTCGACCGCCAGCGAGTCATTCGAACGTGTCTGTCTTTTCTCTCTCTGCCCCTATGCCCTACTCACCACCATGTATGCTCACACTAAATCACAAGACCCAATGTTCAAATATTTTCTACGTCCTTGCCTCGAGTCTCGCCCGGAGAACCCTATGACCTAGATCTATGTAGCTTCATGTGTCTGACCAGCAATCCTTGCTCTTTCTCTGCCAAACCCAGTTGCCAGAAATTGTGAGGGGTATCATAAGCTTCTATATGCCTGCCAAATCTAATCCTAATCAACGCCAATGAGTAAAACATAATACAAAGGTAAATGACAATGGGAATCAGTATAGGCTTCTTTCTGTACAAGACAGTCAGACGTTGTTTACATATTGCAGCAGTGAATGATCTTGGGCAGCACCAATATGACGGTGTGCGATATGTTTGTTGATTCAAAAAACCATGCCGTCTAAAATGTCGGCAAATATATCATAGACGGTGGAATAGCGGTTTGCGAAGAGTAGCCATTTGTGTTGAAAACAATGGCTGTAACATGGCGAGCTCAACCGCGCTTGTTGCTAATGACCTCAACCATCAGACCAAGTTCGCTGACAAAGTCATCAAGACCCGTTTCAATGGGCTTGCCGAGGTAGTTTGTTCCCGGAATAGTTACATTAGAGTCGCGAGCTGTCAGAAGACTGGTACTCACTCCCCTCATTGGAGAGTTTGCTGATTCCAGGACTTTGTCCTCCGCACTATGACGTGGTAGGCTGTATCCTTTGAATGCTTCACCGTTGGGCATATTCGACGAGCGGTAGGACAGAAAATCTCCGTCTATGTTTGATAAAATTTCGTCGTCGTCGTTGGAATCGTAGTAGCACGTTGTTTCGTCCTCAAGAGACTGTGGTGACATCGGGGTGGTAAATGTACTGGAAGAGATTGTCGGAGACCAATTGCATTGAGTGATCTCCTGTGTGTCTAGCTTGGGCAGCTGATGTGCGCTCGTCGGGGTAGAAAGCTGTTGCTCGTTGAAAGTCTCTTCCTGCACATCAGTTTTGATGGTGAGTGTCAGAGAGCTAGAGTTCTTGATGTCTTGAGGTACTGCGCACATGCTGACGGAGCGCTGAAAGGGAGGCGGTGATAGGCTTGTTCCAAACACCTGGTTCTCCGAAATGGCTGATGTAGCGAAATTATCATCGTCGTCCTCGTCGACTACATAGTCAAGTTCGCTTGGGATGCTCAGGGAGGGCAAGTAGTTGGCGGCGGAATCCGGCGGCGGAGGAGCATCGTCTACAAGGAATCGCCTTAGTGACTCGGGAGAAATATCTCTAGTACGTCGTCCTTCCAGCGAGGAAGGCGGCCTACTGTACAGCAATGTGTGCCCAGTTGGTGGCGTAGTAATGTCCTCCTGGTCGTGGCCCGCAGTAATCGGTATATTCGCATCTCGAGATCTTCGACCAAAAAGTCGTTTCCAAGATGGTCCGACGGTTTCGGATCGGCTAGTTGGGCGTCTGTGTAACAGGGAGGATGCCGACCCTAAACGTCGAATCGCAGGAGTGGCAAGAGTACTTGTTTGTGGAACAGGAGTGACAAAACGAGCCTCGGGATCCATGGTCATATATGATTCTTGACGGAGTGAGTTGACGGAAGCGCTGCGCAATCTCAAGTTCTGTTCGATGGGTACATGTAAAGTATTGACGGTCTGTCCAGGTAAGTAAGGACAAGCCGATGTTGAAGGTCGTGCAGGGTCATGCGTCTCTGTTGAGCCATCTACTTCGTACTGTAATCTGAAGTTAAGAAAAGAAACATTTGCGAATGTATGCAGCTTATTATTTGGAAATCTCACGTACATAGTAGTAATATGTGCTGCCCATTTTCAAGCCTTCATTCCTGCTTGGCTTAGGAGTGTGAGATTCATTTCCAGAGGAGATGTCTTTGAATGAAGGGCAGCCCCTCCACTGGCCGGGCCCGCGTCGTGTATCGTGCTTCATTGTGTACCACGTGGAAAAGTTATCCCACGAACCAATCAGCTGCACTGATTTGACGGACGGATCTGTTTCACTGCGAGCTCGTGTCAGCGGTAGTCTTTGAATAAAAATCTAACAAGAAAGTGCCACGAGGACTGTGTGCAAGAGAAATGATGTGAGGCTAGGACGTGCAAGTCAAGTCCACCGAAGCCATGTCTCAACTGAGAGAGGACACTGTCACGAATTGATGCACAACCCGCGTGCCAAAGGGGTAAAAAGCAGTAATTGAGAGAGTACCTGGTCTTGGTCCACGGGAATGCAGAGGGCGAAATCGATTTGGCTCAAAAATCCGGCACGCTGAAGAGCTCGTGGCAATTTCACAGAGCGTGTGTGCAACAGGTGGGGGGAGATGGGGGGGAATGGTGTAAAATGAAAGTAGAACAATGGCACAGTAAGAGCTTTTTAGTACAGACAGAAGGTGAATGAACAAAATTGAACAAAAGTCCACAATCGTTTCGCAGGCAAGCAAGTTATCGCGAGAATGGAAAACGAGAGCAGCAGAATTAATACGCACAACAAAAAGGTTATTAAAGCCGTTGAAGGATCCATGGTGGCGCAAGGAAATATATGTTAATAGCCTCAGGGTCGATGTCGCTGTAACAGTTGGGGCAGGCGCTTATTGCAACCGAAATAGCTGGTCCGTGTCGGCTCCTCTCTTTTCTCCCTTGCCTTGCCCGTCTGCCGGGTCAAATGTTGATGGTATTTGTGATGCTGAAACACGGGCCGACCGTTGCATAATTCGAGTGAACGCAGGAGCCGCAGATCACCAGCCTTGCAATTGGCCAATGACCAGATGAAAGCGCTGACGGAAGCGCCGGAGTTGGCCATGTAATACCTAGCGACCAGTAGATGCAGCGTAATAGTAAATCGAGGCGCTGAATAGCCGTGAATATAGATGATTCGCTGTTTGTTCAGCAAGGATGAGTGTGGAGATGATGCTATGGGTAAAACTCCGTACACCCGTAGTCAAGACCAGCCAGGAAGTCGGCTGAGCTGACGCGACAAGAGACAACAAGCACTGTCAGGTATTATTGAGTGCAGGCTTATGGTTTTTACCTTGCACGACTGCAGGAGAAGACGAATTTTGAGATACGTCGTGACTAGGAATGATCCCGGATGCGGCGAGCTTTGATGATTTTCGTAGTGGAGAGGACTGCCGGAAGTGGAATACAGGCAAGGCCGGTGACAAGTCCCGGGTGCGTGCGAGAATGATATTCTTCAAAGGATGAAGTAAAGACCGGCAATTGAAGGGCGAATCGTAGGTTGTTTGTGCTCTCATAGCATCTCGACGGCCGCCCTGGAGGTCTGGCGAAGAGATGCCTCGCCTGTGTAGTGGAAATGTCCGGCTAGAGCAGAGGTGAGGTAGAGGAGTCCGATTTCCCTTTCGGAGTAATGGGGATTCTTGGGTTATAAGTGGTTTAGAAGATAGGATTGTGTCCAACCAACAGGTGGAGGGCAATTTGACAGTTGAGGTGATGAGATGAGGGCGGGCTTTGTTAGCACCTTTTTGATGCAATTGTACCACCAGTACCTGTGCGGCTGGACCACACCAAGCCGGGAACCAAAACGGTGCTGGATGAGTCCTCCTTCTGAAGTTTCGGATTGGGCGGATTCCGTAACAGCCATGAGCTGGGCCGAAGTGCTACTTGAGGCCTTGGCCGGGCCTGGCTCCGCAAATGCAAAAGTAATTCAGAGCAATGCCGGGACCTTTGAGGTCCAGCTGATACTAAGTAATCTAGTAAAAGTCAGCTACGACGGTGTGCTGCAGACGGAGTACATGTAAGCATCATGGTTGTTTTGTTCCAAAGTTGAGCTATGATCTCACAAACGACTTTGGCCCGTCGATGAAGCTTGTGAGGACACGGGATCTCTCACAATCAGCCCCAAATCGTTGTTTCAAGGCTCAGGCAGGACATGAGATAAATGAAGAGGGTGACGATAAAGTGGGAATGGAGGTTTTGCTAGCAAGCTGCTGGCTCTTTTGGGGTGAGACTGTGAGACTTGGTGGAGCAGGATCTAGACAGAAAGGGCAACCGTAACGCAGGCAAGAGGGTCCAGGGCGGTCCAGGGCCGCCTGCCCCAGTTGTTCCAGCTGGGTTGGACTGATGTAATTTGCAATATTCAGCTGCTTCAGCCAATCACAGCCCAAGTCGACCATGATCCTTGCCACGCGTTGGCTCTTGACGACTTCACACGGACACGGACATCCATCCCAATAATTCTCCTTGACGCTCCGAAAAGGGGAACGCTCTGGCGCCCACCCGCCTCTTCGTCATCACTAGCACGACTCATTGTACCGAACGTTCGAAGTCGAGCTCCTGGAGAATCGGAGAACCAGTCCATCGGACGACATCAATGCTCTGCGGGTACAACGCCTGGCCGCCCGTCGTGGGTTTGCGGTGACGCAAAAGTGAGACGACCAGAAGGTTTCCTGGCTCTCTTACGTCCGTACTGTAGTCAGCTCAGCTCTGTCGACAACAATGCCAGCCACACAAAGCAAGCACGACTCTGTCTGTGCATTAACGTTGGCTCGCTGGTGGGCAAGCCAATGAGTTGGTTCAAAAACGTGGTCCGTCTGTCCCACAGTATTACAATCGTACAGATCATCGGCTTCATGTTGATACTACGGCGACAGGGCGACTCGTTTTGCTGTGCGACACTTCCATGCAGTATTCCGTGGCTCAGAAAGCCGTCTCGTTACACAAAACGCTTCAAAATCTATGCCTTCTGACTACAATTATGCCCAGAATGATTCAGTGCTACAACATGGCGATGAATGCATTATCCAATCGAGCCGAGCAAGACATCGAACAATAGATCAGCGGTGGCATAACTACAGCAACATGTCGCACAGGCCATTGGAAGCTTGACCCCATTTCAGGACTTGAATGCCGTGACGCCGCATTCGTTAACTTCGGGTTTCAAAACAATTCGGTTCTCCCCACACAACCGGGAGCGCCGGGAAAGCGAAAAAAGCTCATGTAAAGTACGAGCAATGTAAGCCACCTCACAACGTCGTCATGACAGCAGAAGCCAGTTGTGTTTACCCTCGTGTTCATGAAAGCACCACAATAACAGACCCATTAGTGTGTGATTTGCGTCGGATACTCCGTGGCCAACGGGTTTTGTCATTCAAAATATACTTCCAGCATTCATTAAGCTTTAACGTCTTTTTTTTTTAACCCAACTGTCGCCAGATTTCACCTCCAGCTATTACCGTGTCTGATGCTCTGCGCCAATTTTCACGTAGCCGATGCAGCCCACAAGTCGATGTATGTTTGAATGCAGTGCATTCTGAGATGAGACTGTAGTAAATTGGTGCTGGGCTGATGACTCGTCCACGTCATTTTATTGTCACACTTTGCCCTGTGCGTATGCAGACATCTGGCCAATATTCCATATTCCGCATGCATGCATGCATATACATCCATTTCTGCTCAGGCTGAACGGGGCAACATGGCTTGGCACGGTCACAATTGGTTCTCGCAGCTCTGCCTTGTCGTACAAGTCATTCTTCTCTGCGGAGTATGTACTTTATCATGTGTCTGGCCTTGTCGGCACTGAAGCGACCCCACGTTGTGTGTTGCTTGATCGTATGAAGATTTGAGGGCGGCGTAAAGAGGAAGAGGGCACAAAGGCCCAAAACCTCAACTACCCCTCTATTCCATCCAAGGAGAGGAAATTCGAGACCCACCTCGCCCCCCCCAAAAAAGAGTAATAATCATTTTCCCTTATCTTCTGAGTAAGCTAAGTGATCTCTCCCAAGCCATGTAACAGTTGATCAAGTGGCTATGGTAGCGAATTATCTCATTTACATCGTCCATCTTCGTCAAGGACGGCCTAGTGTCTTGATACATAAGAATCAAGACCCCCATCATTGATCACCCTCATTCCATCCAAGACAAGAAAACATACTTCGGGACCCCAATCCCGCGTAACTCGTTTCTTTCCCACTTCTTTTCCCTTACTATATCTACTACCACCTTTCCTTTCCCTCTCTTACTATCCCCCCCCTCCTACTAAAGCTAGTAAAAACAAGTATAAGCTCGCATCATCTGTAGATAAGTCGTCAACGCCCTGCGTAGGTGCATCGTATTCTGCATCCCCAGGTTAAATGCCTCCCGACATGCATGCCACGTCTGAGAACCCGATCGGCGTCAACATGTAGTATGTCACCAAGAGGCGAATAACGGCACAAGACCACCTCCAGTTTCTTGCCGCTCGCTACGAACATAGCAAAAGCATGCAGACACGATCGATCCTCTCAGCACGTGCAACCATTCTAGTCTCTCCATGAGAACATGCAGCATGAACATGCATGAACACGCATGTCGTGTCACGCACGAACATGATAGCCACATTATTATGTCATCATCTATCTCGGTTTACTCACTTGTTTTAATCAGGAATTTTCTTGTTGCTCTATCAACAGAGCACAGTACGTATATTTTACAGAGAAAACAAGAGGGGGGGAAGGTGTCCATAATCCCATTCGCAAAACGGCGACCATCGTGGAACCCTCGAAAGTTCCCTTGAATGAGGAAAAATCGACTCGGTCCGTTCAAGTCAATACATTCTTGATCAACAGCTGATTACATGACGCAGAACACCAGCCAGCGATTTTTGCCTGCCCAATTCTCCGTTGGTTGGTAATGAATGTGAAGTAAAAGCCTAAAGAAGTGTACAAATGCGCAGCCTCTCGTCTGACCTTAGACTCATGCTGTTTCAATTCGACCACGAAGAAATAGACGAAAAGCAAAGGCCAGCCTTGTGCTATTACGTCACCAAAGACGAGGAGATGAGAATGAAGGTGTGGAGAAGTGATTAAGATATTATGCGGCTCGACATGCTTTGCGTCGCCATCCAGATTGAAGCAAGCCACTGCATTATCTCATTTCTAGTGTGAGCGTGGTTGTTGGAGTAAAGAGCGGCGTAGAAGATTTGAAAGTGTGACACCATTTGTCAAAGGCTACCAGAGCGAATTGTTGATTGAATATGCTGCACAGAAGTAAAGCAGGTGGCTATGCCTGTCAACACAGCGGCATTACGTCGTCGACTTCGTCTTCTCCGCTCGCTTTCTATCCGCGAGTCTGTCCGCTCGAGGACCTTTGTATTTGGTGCCCAATATGGAATCCCAGAAGGTGAAGAATGGCTGGGAGAAATTGGTCTTGATGCCCCACGTTTGGTGATGGATATCGTGATATGCGGCGTTGTTCGAGGTGATGAGTTGCAGGGGATCCCAAGGGAATGCGTAGCCGCAGTGATCATCCACGGTTTTAATGGTAGAAAATGCGAAGAAGCAGGTGCCTTGTCGGACACTCATTCCGGTCAGTTTGAAAGCAATCCCAGCACCGAGTGTGTCCAACAAGAAGCCCTCAAATGGGTGGTTGTACAAAGCACCGTAGGCATACGGGACGTAGAGTCGGTGGTGTCTGGAGTGGAAGGTAGCTTTGGGGTTCAAAGTGGTTAGTTTAGGTGAAAGGGAAGTAATGAAGAGGGCGTCGTGAAGTAGACTCACTGTACATCCATCGATTCGTGTGCATTAATCGGTGGAGGAAGTACTGCCATGAGTCGAGGATAAATATGGCAACAAAAAATTGAAGGGCGGGAATAAGGACGTGGTATACGGTCCTTGCAACGGTCAATTCCCAGGGAGCAAACGATGGTCCGGCAGACTCGGCAGTGGAGAGAAACGGATAGTAACCTCCTGCCAGAGCACCGGCCAGCAGAGGGTGCGTCGCGGACATATTTTTGGAGATAGCTGTGGCATTGAGTCCGATCAGACTGAGCAACCCAGGTAGAGCGCGTTGTGCAACTCGGAGTCTTGTTGCCCAGACGGCAACGTCGTAGTCGGCCTTTCCAATTACTTCGGGGGGCTCAGACATGGCCAAAAAGGCACCAGTCACAACCTGAATGATCTGTTGGATGACTACATCGCGAGCTACTTCGAAGCGGGTTGCATGATTTCGTCGCGAGATCTCATCGGGTGTGTGGAGGCGGTATTGAGGAAAGATATCGAGGCTATCGATGAGGTGGAAAAACAGCGACGTGACCCAATATACGACGACAGGTAAGACGAGGGATAGCCAAAAATCAGATATCCAGGGAAAGTAATCGCCTCGAGGCTCAAGAGTGTACGAAGGTAAGGGCGGCAAAGCCGACTTAAAGAGAGATTGATTTGCCATGGCGAACAGTGGCGAAGGGCTTTTGGTAGTATTCACCATGTTGCGGTCCTCTTGGCCTACTTGAGCTGTTGTAATACCGTGTTATAGAGATGGCTGCAGGCACATCAATCGCGTGGCGTCCGGTCGCAAGCTCGGGATATTGACGATTGTACTGGGATGTTGTTGACGTTGTTTATAGTTTAGAGGGTTCGAAACTCGCGACACGGTTCGGAGTCAAAAAGTTAATCAAAACAGGGTGGGGAGCAATGACAAGGGGTGTGCGTGTATGATGACGGGATGCTCCTGATTCGAATACGAAAGCAAGCATCGCGTATGAGCGGGAATAGTAGAAGAGACAGCTATACAGGGAAAAGGAGCGAAGATGAACAGATATAATCAATGGAGGACGGAGGGCTGGCCTTGCCGGATACCAACTGACGTGATCAGCACGGGAGGGACCTTTACATAAATGCATTTTTTGAATGCGCATACCGCGTTAGTCCCAAAACGGAAGAGGTACCTTTGCACCTAATTCCTCGTTAAATATACTAGCTCTTTTCAGTGGCAAATGCAGGCAGGCAGCTCACTGCAACGTGCAACGTGCAACGCTTGCAACCTCTTCTGAAGAATTCCTTTCCTTTTTATCATCACGAGGCCTCACAACGCAACGCAACCGCAGCCAGGGCAGTCATGATAGCTTCAGTAATATTAACACCTTCAAATATCGCACATATAGGCATCTTAGTTAACAGTAAAAATCAACAGACGCGAGCCACACCAAAATTAGGTGGGTGGACCGTCGATTCGGATTAGTACTAACGCGGTATGCGTATTTAGAGGTCCGCACGGGAGAGAATGGGAATGTCAGTACAAGCAGAAAAGCGTGGCGTCGCGGCGCGGCAGTATCGGAGATTGGGGGTATTACGGGGCGAATAAAAACCCTCTAGACCCACTCAAATGCTTCGGCACTTTACGGAGCACAAGTGGGTTGTATTCCGTACGTGGGCTGGTGGCGACTTGTTGGGTTGACACCGTGGTTCTGGCCTGATATTTCGGGAAATCCAGGAATGGGCTGGGCTGTGTGCATAGGGTAGGTATCAGGTATTTTGGATGGGATGTTCGACGTAGTCCCGCAACCAGACCACGGAGTGCTTCCTACTTATGCTTCATATGATGCATGTAATCTGTAATTCGTACATGACTCTATTTGCACTAGGTCAGTTTCAGTCCATGTCCAGTTCTTTTGCAGACGGGTGGTTCGATCAACCTTGGGAGGTCCGCCCTTTGGCGAACACTTGTCAGATGAGTAACGCAGGATTCCAAGCTATGATGATGAAGTCAATGCGGACAATGATAATGATGCAAATTTTCCCCCAAGGTATCAGTGGACAATACTGCTTGTGCGGTGGCAATCAGGTTCCTATTGCAGTCCCTGAAGAATGCCCCCATGTCAACTACCTGGCACCAACATGCCAAAAAGCAGCACCTCGTTTCGGAGATGGGTTTGGTAGAACGAAAGCTAGTTTAGTATCAAACACCAAGCAAAAAAAGAGACCGATGATGATGTAATAATGCTTTACAGTAGTGACTCTCTGTCCAGTGTAAAACGCAACTTAAATGAGAGGGAACCTACAATATAGTATAAAGTGCCAGCGTAGCTGATTGGTCCACTTTGCAGATTGATGAGCTGGAGCAGCTGGGATTCAAGATATCTAGAACACTACACCAGAACGTGCAGGGGCAGCATTTTTTTTTTTCAAAGGTGGAAAAAAACCCACCCCGCCAAACCAACCCCACTGCCTAACTTTAGACGCAGCGCAGCCACACAAAAAAGTCCTCTCCTTCCTGGCCACTTTCCATTTTGACCTTCCCGAGTCCACCTCCACTTGGATTAGTTTTTTTTACTTTTCCTCTTATTACTCTACAACCTCATCTTCTAACCCCCTTCTGCTAACTGATTTCGAATTCGAGCCGTCATCATGATTATCTACAAGGTGCGTGAATAGTTTTCCCGTCATAGTCGCTTGAATCACACAAGCTGGGTACTCCCTACCCCGCGAAATCCACACAATCTTCGATGCAGGCGCAACAATTCAACTGATCGCGCAATCTCTGCAGGACATCCTCACCGGTGACGAGATCATCTCCGATTCTTATAACCTCAAGGAGGTCGATGGCATTGTTTACGAGGCTGATTGTGCCATGATCACGGAGGAGGCCGTCCAAGTTAGTACGTTACGACTTATTCGCCAACCCCGCTGCCACGTCCGAAGAGCCCTGAATTTTGTTTTGACCCCGCCATCGATGCACAACACACTCCGCCACCACGATGACACGATGAAAGCTGCGCGCAAACGCGGCTTGGGCGCAGAGCGTCCTCCATTGTGATCATAAAGTCTTGGGAACATGAATGCGTTTATAGATGCAGAGTCCTCTTTATTGGACATTCACAATGTGGCCAGCAAATCGAGCAATGCTAACTAAGTCGCACGCAGACACTGGAGCGAATGCCTCTGCTGAGGGCGGTGACGATGAGGCTACCGAGGACCAGGCTGTCAAGGTCAACAATATTGTCCACTCCTTCCGTCTCCAGAGCACCTCTTTCGACAAGAAGGGCTACCTGGCCTACCTCAAGGGTATGTTTATGGACCGAAAAGAGCATTCCATTTTCCTGCGCGGTGGCTGGTGCCGCAGAATGCTTGGTCGCTGACAATGCACTGTTTGTATTAGGTTACATGAAGGCCGTCAAGAGTGCCATGAATGAGCGAAATGCTTCCGCCGAGGAGATCACTGCCTTCGAGAAGGGTGCTCAAGGCTACGTCAAGGAGAAGCTCCTGCCTAACTTCAAGGACTTCGAGTTCTACACTGGCGAGTCCATGAACCCTGATGGCCTGTACGTATTTGATCGTCAAGAGTGTTACTCAAATATGATGAGGTTCTTGGACTGCTGCTTATTTTGTGGATTCATTGTTGCTAATATTTCACCTTACAGTGTCGTCCTTCTTAACTACCGTGAGGATGGAACCACCCCCTACGTCATTGTTTGGAAGCACGGCCTCAAGGAGATGAAGGTCTAAGCGATTTGAGAATCTGACAATAATCTGCGAATGAGATTTTGATGTATGAAGTCAACGACTTAAAAAGGAAGAAGCTAGTTTAGTGCGCCTTTTCAGCGCCTGGCATACATCGCCATACCGAAAACAAGGTTCACAATTCAAGAAACACGATGAACCGCCTGCGGGCTTTCCTGAACTGCGCGTGACTTGAGAGGCGTTATTCACGATGTGAAGTCGAATTAATACGACACTTAGTTTCTAGTGTCGATATGACCACAGATACCGATTTTGACCTTGTACATAGATGCCAACCTCAACGGCCTCGAGGAACAAGAACACCACTAGGCGATACGATGCGATGCGATGCGATGCGATGCTGTGCTCGTAGACGAACAGTGAACGGATGGGAACATCGAATGAAACCGCAATCATCAAAACGCTGGTCTCGTGGACACGGGAATAGGTGGAGGCGCCTCATCTTCACGAGGTGCAAATTTCGCCGGCGCAGCTGCAACAAGCTTCTTTTTAGGTGGCGGCGGCGGCGGCGGCTTCTTCTTCCCAGCTACTCCCGACGGCGCAGCCGGGCTGTTCTCGGATGAGTAACCTGTGTAGGCTTGCCCTGGACCTGGCAACACAGGCGGTGATGTCCGAGGTTGTGCGTGAGTGGTCTGAGAGCCCGTGTAGGTGCCGACCTTGTCCATCACGCCATATTTTTGATTCAGGTTATTGGCCGTTTTGATTCCAGAAGCAACTTGTGCTCCGTGACGCTGTCGAAAGTTGTTGGCTGTGGTAGCAGCTGTTTTGGCATCGGAAAAGGAGACAGACGATGGGTCCTTGTGGAAGTTGGACGCTGTCTTGAGGGCAGCCTGCTTCTGTGCCCAAGTTGTGCCTTGAGCGGGAGGCTCTTGAGCAGGAGTAGCTGCCGAAAGATTTCCCATGTTGGCGAATAGACGTGGAAGCTCGTTGGCTTGCGATCCCAATTTCCCAGATCCAAGTCCCGCTGAATGCTGCGCTGCTGGAGGAGGGGAGCTTGTATTCGCTGATAATCCACGCCCAATTCCCAACGCGGGCACTGAGACACCTGCAGCGCCAAGTCTGTTGATAGAGCCTTGATTTATCAAGCCATTACTCTTTTCATTCCCGGCTGGTGAGCTTGAAGCACCTCTTGGTGGTAATCGAGGTGGCAGACTAGGTGGAAGAGCCTTTGGCGCAGGTGTTGGAATCGCTGCCTCGCTGTACGGCGGAGGATTGCTACCTTTGGCCTCATCTCTTCTGGCTGGAGGCTTGGGCAAGTGTTGAGTTGACAGCCCAGTGGTATTTACACGATAAGGCTTTGGAGGTTGTGGTCCTTCATCTTGGGATGCAGGAGGCGCCTCGATGGCTTGTGCACCTGTATTTCTCGGCGGTGGCTCTACGGGGTCAGCTCTTGGATCCGTGTAATTTGAAGGACTTGTAGTCACTTTGCGCTTCGTCGACACTGAAGGAGGAGCTGGTGCTAAGCCAGAACCTGTGCGTCTCGGTGGCGGGGCAAAGGAAGCTGGATCTTTGAGATCTGACAGCGGACGGGCGATGTGGTTTGAAGAGTCTGAAGTCGAATCTTTGCCGCGACCCATGAGACTGGACTGAGAGTAGTTGAGCAGTTGCAATTAGTTCGGCGTGATTCCCTTGTGGTAAGCGCATATTGAGGGAAGACGACACCAGAACATGACTGGTATTCACGTACGACTGAGCCTTTGAGGGAGCTGCCCGATTTCTCAGGGTGCCAACCATTCTTCATAATGTCCTTGAACCCAGACATGTCGATTGAGCGGACATGAGTGATATGCGCCGTATAAAGTAATAGTAATATGGCAAGCCTCGCTAGCGTGGACTGATGATGAGGTGTAGAAGTTTGTGGAAGAAGTCTGGTCGCCGGGCACATCGGAGGTGGCCCAGGTGGGGTGACTGTCGAAGGAGCATGGGGCAAGTGCGACCCAGGCAGGGTGCAGTCCCGAAACTGATGCCGGTGACATTTTGTTCACAATTTGTGTTACTCGCTATTTTCATGATGAAATGCGCCATCTAATGACTTGACATGCTTTCGCGAGAGGCTGAACAAAATACCAGATATTCTGGAGCCATCTACCCCGCTGTTCTCGGTTCTTTGGGGGACAGGCGCAAAACGCGTCGAGTCGCGTGGCCACGGGCGCAACAACTTCAACTCTAGTCACCATGACTACTCCGAACGAGTCCAACTATGACCTCCTTACTGAGCATTTCGGCTATCCACCGGTGGTGAGTAAAGATGATGAAAACTTCAAGTCTTTTCTCTTTCAGAGAAGGCGAAAAAAAAAAAAAGAGGCCATTGATTCGAGCTGAGGCACATGAAATCCGCATTTTTGAACCATGCTTTTCCTAACCACCATCCATCCAGTCACTCCTAGACGACATCATCAACACCGTCAACGTGCTCGCCGACCGCGCCCTCGACTCTGTCGAACGCGTACTGCTGTCCCTGCCCCCACGAAATCTCGGGTTCAAACCCCCAAAGTCCAAAGACGCCAGCGGCGAGAACACAGCATCATCCCCCGAGGAGGCGGCCAAGCGAGAAATCGAAAATGGCACGCACCAGCTGGAAACGCTGCTGAATGCCGCGATTGACAAGAACTTTGACATTTTCGAGCTATACACGATGAACAACATATTGACAATCGATGAGAAAACCCAGCCGTTCATCAGGCTATCGCACTACGAAGGACTGGATCTGTCGAAGCATCCCGACAGGCCAACGGCAGGGAGCATCACCGAGCTGAGACGGCGACTGCGTGCCAGTCAGAAGCTGCATGTGGCGCTCGAGGCGGAAAGAACAAGAAACGACGTGCTCTTGCGAAGACTGAAAGAGGCACTCAACATGCCGTTTGCAGGAGGACAAGGCCCGGTGAAGAAGGAGCCCGAAGCGGGCAACGCAGATGAGGAGAAGAAGAAGAAGGGTGGGGGAGCACTAGGGTTTCTGCGTGACAAGGGAACGCTCGAGCAAGGAGGCACGGATAGGCCCATCACGACGACGGCCGAGTTCACGCTCTCTCAATTGCAATCTCTCCGGTCGCTGTCTTCGTCTCTGAGAGCCCTCCTTCCTCAGCTGGGCACCGTCGCGAACGACCCCGAGGCTGCCGACCCCAATTCCGAAGACAAGTCTTGGCGCCGCGAACGTTCAGAGTATATCGAGAGCGCATCACGCAAGTACCTCGAGCGATCGGCCGGGCTGGAACTTGGACCTCACGGTGAGGTGCGTGACGGGGTGGTGTGGCAGGGCGGTGGTGGCCCATCGTTGGCCAAAGGCGAGGTGGAAAGCTTGGAAAAGGTGGCTGCCATCTTGGCGACGAATGCAGCAGCTGGGCCCATGGACGCTGGAAAAAACAGCGAGGATGACGCCATGGAAGAATCTTGATCTTGGCAAAGCCAAAAGGTCCATTCATTAAATGCTTGTCGCATTTCAACGTGATGCTGCGATTATGGAGAATTTGGCGTCTGGGTCGGGGAACCGGGTTGACTTTGGAGCTTTAGTTGCACGATATGGTATGTTTTGTACAAAATGAGTCTACGTCGTCTGGTAAACATGCTGTTGGCTTTGGAAGCTCTCAAATAGCATTGACTTTGGACTCCCATTTACATGATGTGGGATAGCTCGTACATACGAGTAATAGGCTAACACCTAGTATGCATGATTTTGGAACGGGCCTTGCCGTAAAAGCTCTCAATTAGTGGTACTTTCCTCTCACAACGCCCTCCGGTCTTCTCTTCTCAACGCACTTGTCGCCCTCGCCCAGACGTAATTGTGTCAAAAGCAGGTCGACCGACCACCAGCCCATTCACATTCACCCCCTCGGCGTCCTGTCCAACTCGGGAGGCACGTTCGCACCATCAATCAACCCATTCTCCTTTGCCAAGAACCAGAAGTGATGTCTCCAGTAACGATCGTCCCGTTCCAAGAACTCCCCTTCCACGGCGGCTCTTTCCAACTTGTGATTGAGGACCACCCGCACAACCTCCTTGGCGTCGGCCATTGTTTTTGCGTTCCTGTCGGCGAGGAGGGCCTTCAACAGGTCCGATAGGCAGGGCAGCGACGTGACTGGTCTTCCTGCGCGAGCGAGCTGGCCAAAGACATCCATTGCGGCGGGGACGTCTCCTGTGACGGCATGGGCGCTCATGACGCGCTCCCAGAGGGTTTGATCGCCCTGATTGATGTTGGATAGCCGATGCTCCTGGAGGAGAGCACGAATAGTGGCCCCCGTGTCGGAGGGTAAGGGGTCCCGCGACAGAGCTCGCTCGATCAAGATGGTCACCATGTGCGATGTGGCCGAGAACCCATCCGCACGCATGTGTTGCTGCACAGCGGCAATGGCTTCGTCTGCGCCGCCGTTGGCAAGGGACGACACAGCGTAGAGCATCTTGCCGTAGGTCTCGAGATTGGCCCTCAGCCCCGCAGCCTGGATGTCGGCGAGGATCTGCTCCACGACATGGACCTGCTCTGCGGCTGAGGCACTTTCCAAGCCGCCTAGCAGTTCCTCTATAATGATGGTGAATGTGGCGCCGTCTGGTTCCACGCCCTGGCTTTTCATGGCTCTTAGAAGCGACTTGACGTCTTCGGGGGAGCCGGACCTGGAAGACCGGAAGCTCTCTCGTATAAGGATGTTGAAGGTTCGAATGTTGGGCTCGATGCCTTCGCGGCCGGCCCATGAGAGAACTTCGTTGGCCGCGCGGCGGTCGAGTGCGATGAGGCCCTTCAAGGCGGCGTTGACAACTTCAATCGTCGGCTGGATGGCTATGGACACGGCACCCTCCGCATCGCCTTTACTCGCCACTGCCTTCTTCCACATCCCTTGCATTTCGGCGAGGGCATGAATGCCCGCCTGCGGCTTACCGGCTTCAATGAGTCCTGAGATTCGTTCGGTCCAGATGACTGCGTCGAGTTTCAGCCCTGACTCGACAAGCTTCTGCCAGAGAGCTTCGATCCGTTCTGCGTCCTTGCACAGTTTCCATCCGTGCATCATGTTGGTGTAGGTGCGTACGGTAGGCTGGATTTGGACTTGCTGCATGACGTCGAGTGTCTCCTGGAGCTTCCCGGACCGTCTGAACGCACACCACACAAAGACACAAAAGTCTAGGAACGCGGGATCCTCGCGCAGCTGACGACCCAAGTCGGGGGTTTGGGCCAGACGAGCCCTCAGATTCTGCCATATGAAGACGACAGCTCCGGTGTTGCGGGATTCATATGCAGCGCGTAGCTGCTTGTGAAAGATGGCGAGACTAGAGTGCGAGCTTGATGAATGAGAATGAGATGACGGTTTGTGTTCATGAGACGAGGAGCGGCCTTGGCGCCATGCTGAATCCTTCCTGAGAACCAATTCCATGGCTTGTGGCCATTGAGCTGCCACGTATGATTGAAGCTCAGCTAGTTTGGCAGAAGGAAACCGAATTTCGCTAGCAAATACGTCATTGACGTATGATTCATCTGCAGGCTGATGCTCCAGGGCTTTAGAAACAAGGTTTAACAATGGCGCCGCCTTGATCTGCGAACCGTCTCTAGCCAGACGAGGATCAGAAAGCACAGCCAGCGTTGCCAACAGACCCGGGATAAGTTCGCGGGGTTGCTCTGGCCGAAACTGCACAAAGATGCTTGCCAATGCTCTTGTCGTCGGCGATGTCCATACTGAGTTTCGTTCCGCCACAGTTTCATTCTTCTTCCATGGAAACGACGCCGCGTAAATATTGTCCATGATCTCGTCCACGGCAGGCAGCACGAACTGCTGACCTGAATGATGGTGCATCTGACTCCCCCGCTTCAACTGCGACAAGTGCTTCCACATGTCTAGCAGCTCCTCTAGAATGGCATGCCTCTTAGCCGATGGATGTTTTGAATCGACAAGGATATGACAGAGGTTCAAAACAAGCTCGTTCCGCACATCAAGATCCCACTTGCCAACCGTGGCAAGCATCTTGGAAAGAGCCAAGCTAACGCTAGTGAGACCATGCTCTGCTACCGCATCACATGTATCTCTCAAGAACTTTATAGTCGAGATATACAAGTGCCTTGGGATATGGCCGCGAAGCTCCTTGACAAGCGGCAAGATATCGTTCTGAAAGAGCCGTAGTTTCTCCCGAGGCCCCACGAGCATTTCCGAGATTTCCTTCATCTTGGCGGTGATTTCCCACTCGTCTAGAGCAGACGCAGCAACGGGCTGAGCCTGGCCAGTGGTCGATGAGGCGAACGGCTGCTTGGCAGCTTCAAAGGAAGAAGCAGAAGAGCCGCTTGCTGTGGTGCCGGATCGTTGCACCACATCGTTGAATAATGCCACTGCCGAAGACTGGTACAACTTATTCCTGGGCTGCCTCTTGAATGGAGGAGAGTTTGCCGATTTGCGAGACGGGGGTGGCCTTCTCTGCGAGCCCTGAGTTGTCTGCTGAGAGAAGGCGGCCTGTTCTACACCCGAGTCGGTGGCAGGCGATGAGAACCATGCCACGGCTCCGTGTCTGCTGCGTGTTGGCGAAACGGCCGGTCGCATGCGCGAGGCGCATCTCGTACAGAAATTTCTTGACGTGTACATATGGCCAATGTCGAGGTTGTGAGCATATATAAACACACGCGCCAAGTGCAGATGGCTATGCCGGGTTCGAGCGTGCGGAACCAGTGCTGGTTGAAGAACCTCCTTTTACGAACAACCTTTTTTTTTTCGAGGTGTACTCGTCCCTCGTCCCACGCCCCATGCCCCACTTGTAGTCGTCGGCAGGATGCGAGAACAATCCGGCCAATCAGCGTGCGTGTGTCGGCTGAGATCCAAGCTTCAACAATTACGCATGCATGTCACGAAACAGAAAATGATACTCCGACTCGGATTGCAATTGGTTGAGACTCGGGAAAATATGACAAGAACAATAGAGAAAAGAAGTAAGATACGTTGAGTTTTTTTTTTAAAAAAGGCCTTGAGTGAAAAAGGGTCCTTGCATTCCGGGATGAAGCTGGCATTGCAAAGACATCTATATATATATCGGGTGACAAGGGAAGAAAGCAGTCATATTCAGATGCAGTCATATTCAATCCAGGCAGGGCGCACAAACCCCAGCCTTGTGCCAGAAAGGCAATAGTGACAGCATTTCCATCACAAAACCCTATCCGCGTGTCGTGACTACTGCACCCAACTTCAACCTCCCGTCGACAACACTTTCCTTTCTTACAAAGACGCCTCAAACTTACCATCAATGGCCTCAATCTTCTCCACGCTCCTCTTATAGCCTGGCTCGGCCTCCAAGACCTGCACATACTCGGCCACCTTGGGGAACTCATTCTTCCACGAGGCACCCTCCCAGGAGCCGAGCTCGTCGAACCGTCCAGAGCCAGCAATCAAGGGAAAGCTCATGAGGATATCAGCCGCGCTGAGGGTTTGCCCGCAGAGGTATTTGCCGCTCGAGGTGGCGAGCTGTTCGTTGATAAAGGCCAGGTGCTTCTTAATGTTGGGGTAGACGAACATGGCGATGATGCGGTTGGCAATGATGTATGTGATGGGGCGGATGAGGAAGGGAACCTGAGGAGATTTGAGGCCTGGAGATGAGAATCGCATTAGTTTGAATGTTCTTCCACTTTCCCCCCTGGGAATAGGCATCGTATTGCTGAACCCCCGACTTATGCTTTTTAGTAGAAAAACCTGCCGGGGGGGGGGGAGAACATCGAAGGGGAAAATGTAGAGAAAAGAAAGAAGAAAACCTACGTGAAATGACCAATGCGAAGACCAGAAACGGCATCAAGCTGCCTTCAGCATAGTGCATATAATACGCATACCGCAACCACTCCTCCGTCTCCCCGCCTAATGTGTTCTCCCTTCCCACCCGCCACTGCTTGGGAATCAACTTCTGGCCCGCAGGAACATGGTCCACCAGGTACTGCGTCATGAAGCCACTCTCGGCCAGGATAACAGGCTTCTCGCCATCACCAGGAGGCGTGATGGAAATGACGGGGGACTTTCCCAGAGGATGGATCTGCTCAAGCTCTGGGGGTGCGAGCAGGGTTTCCTTGTCGCGGTGGAAGACCTCGACTTCGTAAGGGATCTCGAGCTCTTCGAGCAACCAGACGATGCGTTGGGAGCGCGAAAAATTCAGCCTGGTAGGATGGCGGACTTTTGGTCAGCGCCGAATGCAATGGCGCAAACGAAGGCCGGGAGGCTATGATGGGAAGATGACGTACCAGTACAGCTTGATCTTGGGCAGCTGGTCAGCAGACATGATGTTCAAGGTCCAGGTTCAATCGGAAGCTATCTCAAAGTAAGGTCGATTGATTGAGCTTTCGAGGGGAGAATTTCGATGCCATCAAGCCAGCAGAACAGAGGATCGATTCGACTATGAAGATGAAGTAGTCCTGCACGAAGGGCTGACTGGCTGACTGGCACATGGACCGCTCCGTCGGCGCAACATGGCGCCTCCCTCTACTTGGTCTGTGGCTTAGTGGCGTGGTGGATTATGGATGACGCCAACGGTGAGCGAAGCCAAGCAAGTTCTCTGCAGCACTGTTGCCTCTCTCACATCTCACATGTAAATCGCGCCCAAAGACCATGGACGGCGACCGACTGGTTGGTTAGTCGAGTTGATATCCCGGATGCCATCATTGCCGAGTCCGTCGTGACCCGCAATTTACAAACCTTTGTGCGTCATGTTTGTGCTAGTCCGTACACCAAGCCACACTCACATCGCACTGTTTGTTCATTATATGCTTTTATTCAATACTGAATTACATGTACGGAGTGGCAGCTTCCTTTACACTTCGCCTCTCATTGCGCCCGACCATGTCTCCGTCTTCTGTTCTATACCAATATACCACCAATAAAGCCTAAATCATGCAACATATAAGAATGAAAATAAGAATGAAACCCATCATCATACACTCATCTTAAGAACCTGCCACCATGTGGGACTGACTGCACACCCACCTGCATCAAACCAAACCAAGAGCAAAGCGTTATAACGTATGTAGCATCGCTTACCCGCCTCATGATGCCACCTTTGTCAAACAATCCATTTGCATTATCCTATGCCGCATCCAACTCGTCTGGCATTAATCCGTTGACCGAAAATTGAGGGGAAAAGTTCAAGGTATGGGAAAAGGCATCCCTTTGAATCCCTCGGGGTCGATTAATGCTATGTGTATCCAGAATGCCGAACTTTTATTCTTGCCCCTCCTCCCATCTTTCCCACATGAGCACTTGACACACAGAACTCTGAATGCGAAATACTTCAACCGCGCCGCCGAGCTTTGGTCGAGCCGCGCCCGGCTGCCTCTGTTTGCGCTTCACGCTTCTTCGTTTGCTTCCGGACCCTCGGCGGCGGCGGCGGCGGCGGATTGGAATGCAAATGCCCTAGTTCTTCCAAAGCCATTGTGTTCTCCCACTGCAGACATCGATAACTAGATGGCTCTGATGTTTCCTCCCGTATGCGTGAGCTGCTTCGTTTTGTCATATGCTCGTCCTTTTTGTCATCATCGTCGCCATTGCTGAGATAGATTTTTCTGTTTTCCATGTGCTTCACAATTCTGTCTCTATAATTCGTGAGCTCCTTGCGCAACTTCGATTCATTGAATCCTCGGGGATCCAGCCACTTGATCAATGCCGTCACGTCCTCGGGCTCCGATAAGTAGCCCCATTGCTTGGCTGTGAAGACGCTCGTGCCGTCTTCTTCCTTTGCCTTGCGCTCCGAGACGGTCATTCTGAACTTGGCCTTGTATTCGTTCTGTAATTCTTGCGGGCCATCAATGAAGCCCTGTCTTTCCATGTCGTCAGGGCCCTGGACCCATATGCACCCATTGGCATACTCGGCTGAAGCCGTTGAGCTTGTTGGAAGACCTCCGTAAGGCATGCCGTTTCTTTCAAACCAATAATATCGGTTCCAAAACCTGTCCTTGCCCAGTACTCGTGTTCGAGGGCAATCAGCTTCGCGCAAATCGTTTTCGATAATAGCTACCTCGTCCTCGCATTCCTTGATAATCTCTTCCTTTTTTTGAATCTCTTTCAGAATCTTGTTGTATTGCTTCTGCTGTTGGGGAGTCAATTTAACTGGCTCTTGTGGCTTTCCCTTTTCCTGCCCCTTCTGCGTTTCCTTTTCTTTAGTCTTGCGCTCCTTTTCGGCTCCAGCTTCTTTTTTCTTCGTCTTTTCGGACGGCGGACGGCCGCGTCGCTTCCCCTTTGCTTGATGTCCTTCCCTAACGGCACCAGCATCGCCATCCTCTTTCTCAATGTGGGATTCATTGGCGTCTGCCATTTTCGTGTCGTCATCTTCCTTCAGAGCACTGGAATCAACTTCTTCGGCTGGATCTGGATCAGGAATCAGCTCCCGGCGCTGCTCATGTAGTTGACGGACTTCCTCCATTCTGTCCACGGTTAATTTTGATTGGTCAGCTTGTTGCATTTGATACTCAAACAAAACATCGCATCGGCTTTTTTTTTTTGAATGACTTACGCTTGCTTTTTCTGTCGTTGCCACTCGATTCTGTCTTTGCGGTATTTTGTCATAGTCTCGCTACAATCTTCCATATAGCCGCGCACAGCCTTAGTTTGCATCGTCAGCAGACAGATGGTCTGCAGCGCCTTGACTCGGTGATTGACATCGAGCGCAGCATATTTCTGCTGTACAGCCTCTTGTGTGGGTTCCACATCTGCTGGTACAAGTTGTTCCAGCAGTTCTTCGCACGTTTCTTCATACCTGTTGTCCTTGGACAACTGGTGCAGTAGCCCAACAATTATTCGTTCCCACCCGCCATTGCCGAAGTCGCGCTTCCGCAAATGATCTATCCAGTCAAATTCTCTCATCATCTCTTCGGCGCGGGTGCGAGATTCTTGTTCTGCCCGTATTTCCTCCTCCTCAGCTGCGGCTGCCTCGGCGGCGAGTCTTTCAGCCTCCAATTTAGCGAGGCTGCTGCGTGTAGCACGGCCTTTCGGTTTCCTTTCCGGCTCAGGAGTCTGTGTTTCCTCATCTTCTTCCTCGGCGTCTTCTTCATTATGGTTCTCCTCACCTTCTTCGCCGCTCTCCTCGTCTTCCAAATCGGGTAGTGCTATTCGGACCTTGCCACCCTCCTTTTCTGAATCGACCAATATTTTCAAGACTGAACAGTGAATCTCATCGAATAATTGAACCGGAGTCCTTTCTGAGGCCACGGTCATGGCCTCGACAAAGTCGTCAAACGTGAAGGAATCAAGTTGAAAAATTTCGCAATAGACATTCAACGTGTCCCATGTTTCTAAAAATGCACCGACTGTAGCCATGTCGATCTTGTCCTGGAATGCTCGAAATTCAACAAGCTCGCCTTCTTTTTCCACCGGCGGATCCCGACACATGAACTTGAGACGAGGTCGAAGACTGCCTTCCTTCGGTGGCAAAGCCAAATCTTCAATTGGGTACTTGGTTGGCGGGGGAGGTGGAGATGGAGTGGGTTGTCGCGCTTGCTGTTCGTGTTGTTGCCCGGAACCATTGACACCATCCACAGACTCACCAAGAGGCCACCTAGGACCCCTGAAACCGGGTAGACTTTGCTTTCCTTTTTGACTCTTGGTGGCTGGTTTCAATTCCGGTAGACGCACTGGGCCAGTGTGTGTGTGACCATTCATATCGTGATCATTGCCCCTCTTTTGGGCCTGAAGCTGTTTGCGCTCCAAAAGCTTCATGTCATACCGAAGATGAGGAGGAACTCTGGTATCAATGTGATACATATTGGCATAGTCATGTTTCACCAGCCAAGGCGCCCCTGTCCAGGCTTCTCTGATAACAGTCTTTTTGATGAAAGAACGTAGCATGGCTTTGGTAAAAACTCCTCGGTCGCGACAAATGCGCTCATCCGTAACAATTGTCTCCTCATCGCTGTCTTTGATGTTGACGAGATAGCGAGTGACAGGCAAGGCGCGGGAGCCATCAGACAGTATTCTGGGTCCAAATGTTGTCTTGTCTCGAACCAGGCCGAGAATCCGATCACCTCCATCTAAGGTCACTGTTACCTCCTCACCTGGGTAATAGTCATGTCTGAATTCATCGAAAATGAGGTCGACAAGGTTATCCAAGCGGGATACAGTTTGAAACTGAACCTTACGCAAGATGGGGCCTTTCAAAGCCTCCGGAAATGTGGCTTCAACTTCGCGACCACCAGTAAGCTGTGCCGAATCATAAATTGTAAGTAGCGTTTCGTCCCCGGCAACATAATAAACAGTACAGTGGCAAACGAACCTCGCTATTGAACGCCTCAAAGAAAGTGAGGCCCGAGTGACCAGTTATTTGATCATTAAATCGACGCTGTAGTGCGTTTGTCAGCGTCAGATAACGAATTTACCAAAGGTAGTGGCCCATGAATGTAATACCTGCTTATAGAAGTCCATTCTGAAAAAGAAGAAGAAGAAAACACGATATTAGCTACGAATTCTCAGACAATATTTGTGGTTTCGGAGAGCACGTCGATGTTGGGGACATAACTTACCGGGCCAAGTAGTCTTCATAATTGACAAATACTTCCCCAGTTTGGGGAATATGCCAAACCTACAAGCGCAAATTAGATTCAAAATACTTCAGAGAAAGACAAGAAGTTCATGTCGAGCTTTGAGCTTGTCCCAGACCCAAATGGCGTACCTCTGCATTCTCATCTTCAATGTCAACTGTAGGCAGGAACTGCACCGGCTTTCGCTTGAAAAGCACCTAGTCAAGCATATCAGTATGCACGGATAGCTCCAAGACGATTTCCACGAATCTAGCCAGCCATCTCGTGGGCACTTACCATGCTGGGGCTGGAGAGGGAAAGTCCAGCGCTTAGATCGTAAAGCGATTATGAACCAGATGCTCAATCAAATGCTACCCAAGAATGATGCCCCCAAAGAAAAGATTTAGGCGGCTGATCTGGCTTAAAATAACAACAGAGCATGTAACGGCGAATGGGATAATAGCGTGCGCACGTAGGACTTGCTCAAAGCAAAGCAACGCAAAAAAAGTGGCGTGGCGTGGTGATTTGCGTTGTCGATGCGTGAAGGTTGCAGCGTCTTTTGTCGACTTACACGCGGGCACGACGAGGACGTGGACCAATATATGACGAGTTGAAGCAAATTACACGAGCATAAGTAGAAGACGGCAGCAATATGTGGCGTGTGCGATGGTGGATTGGCGACGTGCGACAGTTCTCGAAATTGGAAAAAGTTGCAAGAGGAAAACGCGCGACAAGTTGTTGACGTGCAAGGTAGGAGAAGGAGAAAAGAATTTAGGTGAGCCAAAGGATAAGGCGGGAGATGAACGGTGCCGGGACCAGAGAAGAAGCAGGGTTCAGAAAAACTGTGGGGAGCGGGTAGAAGAGGAATAGTCCGTCAAGTCGGGTTGGTGGTAGAAAATCACTTGAGAAGGAAAGAGCGAAGAAAGGGATTAGAAGATTAGAAAGAAGGACGAAGAAAGAAAGTCAGGACACGCAGAACACGCAGAACACCATATCCCCAGGAAACGGGCGAGAGCGGCAAGCCCATTCATTGTCAGTGACGACGCGTGCAAGTACATGTCCCTCAAGGCGTCGACGCAGACAAGGTTCTCAGCCCGGCGCGCGCACCGCGAAAAGGTACCTCGAAGCGGACTGGGGCATGCTACGGAGATACATCGGGACCATGAACCTCGAACCCACTTGGTAAACGAGACTGGATCAAGTTAGGAACAGGGATAGACTCATGTCCACGAAGGCTTGCCAACAAGTTGCTGCTTGTTGAAGCATGCGGCGACAGAAGATATCTGGTTTATTTCCCGCTCCCAAAAAACCTGCCATCTTCGAGAGATTGAACAACGAAAATCACAATGTGAGAGAGCTGTTTGCAAGACGAGGCAGACGAGGCCAACGAGACCAACGAGGCAACTTTGATACCAGGAGCAATGGAGGAGGACGTCAATGCATAAATAAGCAAGCAACTTGCTGCACTCATATTATTTCTTTGCTCAGTTTTCGCCCTCCACGCTCGGCGCGCATCATCGCGGCCGTCTCCCGCCAAGACCGACAACAAGCTGACACACACACCCCTGCTTCCGCGCTCTCCTCGAACGTCTCCACGACTTGACCACCGCCTTGGCCAAGCCCTCCACAAAACAACTCGACTGCGCGAACCTATTATCTGCATCCTCAACTCGGCCACTTGACCTTTTCACCCGCGTTTTTGGGCTCATTCTGCTCGTCTTCTGCATCAGAATCGATCAAGCCCACGAAAAGCATGTTTCAGGGGCATCTCAGTAGAAATATCATATTTAGAGATGCACTTCCTATGACACGCGTTAGAAGGAAGGCCTGAGAGCATCTGAACAACCGGGCCTAGTAGCAAATATTTGTTCATGTCGACATCTCCCTACATTATCACAGCGCGGAGTGATACGATGCGCGTTTGAATTGACCATTGGCCAATTATGACATCACACTGCTATGAATACATGCCAAGTAGTATGTAACAAGCCTGCTCTCCGTGCCCTCCTGTTCGAGGTTGGTTGGTTGGCCCAAACAGGTAGTGCCGCCTCGTTTCTCACGTGGAGCCGTCGCCTAATGTTGCCCGGCAGCAGGTGATATGCGCTTATGACCGTATTAAGGAAGCTGAAATGCACCTCGCATTAATGTGCTATCTTGGAATAAGAAGCATATAAGATTTATAATAGCTACTCTCTCTATAAAAGAGAAGCTTTAGACCTTCTATTTATATAATAGAAATTAGTAAGAATTTAATCCTTTTCTTTACCTTTATTATTCCTTCTAAATATATCTTTACCCTAAGTTATATACTATACTATAATAGTTATAAGCCTAGGAGGTTTACTAAGAGACCTATAACTTTACTATTATTCTCCTTATATACTAAACCTATATATATACTATATATTACTTACTATCTAAGCTTATAATAAATACTATAACCTCTCTTTACCTAAGTTTTAAGACTAATATTAAGTTAGTCTTATTTAATAAGTAAGAAGAATAGTATAAAGTATTAAAGTAAGTTACCTAAAGCTAAGAGATCTAGGAAAGAGTTAATTCTTAGCTTCTAAAGCTTAACTTTAATTACCTAGAAAAGCCCTTTACTATTATACTAGAGGTATATAAAGCTCTTATTATATAGAATAAAGGAAGTAATAAAACTAAGCTTACTTTTTAAGAGGCTTTATTCTTCCTATTCTATAAGTATATAACTAAGTATTAAGTATTTAAAGTAACTAAGTCTAAAGAAAGGACTATTAAAACCTAGATTATTAGTATTATTAATCCTAATACTTATACTATAGTAATTAATAAGATTAAAGAGAGTAATATAGATAATAAAAAGCTTACTTTATACTAAATCTTTATTAAACTTAAAAAGAGATTCTTATTAAGGTAAGTAATTATTAAGGTAAAAGTTATAGCTAAATATATAGTATACCTTAATAACACTAAATATATAAATATTTAATTTAAGTATTAGATTAAGTAATAAAAAAAGCTATACTAGAAAGTATTAGTATATAAGATTAATAAAGTTTAAGGTCCTAATATAATTTATAACTTTATTATAGTAATTAGAGTATACTTTAACCCTAAATAAGCAAAAACTAAGATTATATAGCTAGTATAAACCTCTAACTCTTTTCCTAAAGATATTACTCTTATAGGAATTATTACTAAGTATACCTAGTACTATAGGGTAATATAAGCTATAAGCTTAGCCTCTAGTAAAGGGAGCTATATAACTATACTTAGGGATTACTCTAACTAAGATAATAAACTATAAGGCTAAAAGAATAATAGCTTAAAGAAGTACCCTTACTGTTACGTGCTAGAATACGCTTTATAGGGCTTAATATCGCTACAACCTGCAACTATGGTTGTAGCTGACCTTTTAGTCTAGTGGGTTAAACACTAGATTATAGGCCTAAAAATTCCGTAACACTTACTATATAAGTAAGGCACTAACTACTTACTTTTAGTCCCCCTAAGTATACTATAGCTTATACTTTATAGTAACTAGTAAAAAAGCTTAAGGATTTAAGCTATTTATAAAGGTTAACTATAAGAAAGTTAAGGAATACTATAAGAGTGCTAAATAGAAAAACCTATATACTAAGGTTGTTACGATATGGAATGTAATAAATGAGTGTGTAAGGTTCTTCTCTGATTTAACTAGCTAGAGGTCAGAGCTATCGTCTAATATAGGGGTTCTAGGTCACGTGCAGGCCACATCCTCGGCACGGCAGGCCACATCCTAATGTGACAGGCTAATTGTTAATTCTAGCACGTAATAAATGCGGGCACCACTAATAAAAGAGATAGCTGTCCTAGCTATCTAATAAGATCTAACGAATTTGCAACAAGCTAGGAAGCGGGCTCTTGCAAGGGAATTCAGTCAGATAGATCGTTAGGTCCGGCGGTCATTAAATCGGTCATCGAATCGGTCATCGAATTGGTCATCGAATTGATCATCGAATCAGTCATCAAATTGGTCATTGAATTGGTTATTAAATCGGTCGTTAGGTTAATAACTTAACCTACGGGATCTGTAACTATAGTGGTCGGATTGATTGTAAATCTGTACATCTGATTCGAAGTGTAAGTCAATAGGGCGCTCCGAATTATAGTCAATTTAATTATCGGATTAATTAGATTGATCAGGTTAATCGGATTAATCAGGTTAATGGTTAGGTTAACGGTTAGGTTAATAATCCAAGTCGCTGTTAGATTCGTACGGATAGTTATATTAATCAGGCTAATAGATCTGATAATTAATAGCTTAGCTAGTTAACGGGCATTGCAGAGGGTTAGGCAATAAGCTTTGCAGAGGGCGTTGCAAAGGGTTAGGCAACGAGCTTTACAGAGGGCGTTGCAAAGGGTTAGGCAACGAGCTTTGTAGAGGGCATTGCAAAGGGTTAGGTAATGAGCTTTGCAGAGGGTTAGGTAATAAGCGTTGCAAAGGATGAATTTGCTGCTATAAAGGGTTAGGAATTTGGTTAGGCTAATGAATTTGCTAATAGGCTAGCTGCCTTTAAAGGTTATTACGCTCTTTAAAGACTTCCTTAATAAGGTTTTTAAGCTACTAAAAGTTATCCTCTTTAATTACTAGCTTCTATTAAAGGTCTTATACTTACTACTACTACTATTAAATTTACTACTGCTGCTATTAAATTTGCTACTATAATTACTACTGCTGCCATAGGTATTAGGTCCTTAGGTCCTAAAGGTCCCGCTAATACTGCTCTTATTACCACTAGAATTACTAAACTAGCTGCTACTAAATCTATTAATATTACTAACTAGCTAGGCATAGGTCCTTAAGATATTAAAAGACCTGATTTCTTAAAGGGAAGGTCTTCCTATAGATACCATAGGTTTAGCGTTAATAATCTTGGTTATAAAGTCGCTATAATTGCTGTTGCTCACACTAATCTAGCTGGTGTAAGGGAAGCATTATAGTGGCTTTATTAGATTAATTAACGGATTTGTCAGATTAACGGTCGGGTTAAAGGTTAAAGGTCAAAGGTCTTCAAATATCAAAGGTCGAAGAATCAAAGGATCAAAGGTCGAAGAATCGAAGGTCGAAGGTCTTCGGGTCAACGGATCGAAGGTTGAAGAGGTCGAAGGTCTTCAAAGGTCTTCAAATCGAAGGTCTTTAAAGATCGAAGAATCTGACAATGGGAGCGATGCCTAGGGGAGCTATCAGGCCTAGTAAAAGGGATAGCTTTGATCAATTAGTCAGATTAACGGTTAAATCGAAGTCAACAGATCTAACGGTTAGATCGAAGGTTAACAGATCTGACGGTTGGATTAAAGTCAACGAAATAAAGGTTAACGAATCTAATAGGGTTAGATTAACGGTCAAATTGAGGTTTAACGAATCTGACGATAGATCGAAGGTCAACAGATCTACCGGTCGGATTGAAGGTTAACGAATTAAAGGTCAACGAATCTGACGATAGGCGCGATGCCTAGGGACTATCAGGCCCAGTAAAAGGGATAGATTTAACGGGCTTAGTGGATTGGTTGACAAATTCGTCGGTTTAGTGGCTTTTATTAAGCAGTAAAAGCGCTAGGTACGCAAGGTCGAAGAGCAATTGCTACCACTTGTTACGTGCTGGCTCTGCACGATGTAGGGTCAAATCCGTCAGAGAGGCCGACGGATTTAACTGGTCGTAAGTTGTACTAATTTTACTTGTAAAAGCTACTATTAGGTATAATATATGATGTTAGAAGTAAGTTGATTCTTCTAACTAGAGTGCCGAATCCGGCCCTATAAACGTCCCTCGTGACTGAGCTCATTCTGCCACGTAACAGTAAGTAAAAAAGGGGAAAAGTAGGGCAGTAGTAGCGTTATAGTGCAGGGGCATTATAATAGTATAGGGTTATAGCTAATTGCGTTATGTGCATCTGTTTAAAGGCCCTATATCTACCCTAACCTTTAGCTATAATTAAACCAAATAAGACCTAAAGGTCTAAAGGATTTAACACTAGCAGTCTCTCTTTTTCCTTTATAGCTAAAGAGCTTAAAAATATAATAAAAATTAGAATAAAGGAAAGTATATATAAGTAAATCCCTTAATAGGAATCCGCTGCTCTAATTAGCCTACCTAGCCTTAGTTATTCTAGTTAATCTAGTTATATTAACCTAGTCTAGTTATTTTATTCCTTTAGGCCTCTATGCCTAATATTATAGGTCTTTTAACCTAACCTTCTATATAAATTATTAATTTGTTTAAATTAATTAAGGTTAAAAGAGATAAATTTAGCAATGCCTTTATTATTACATTAGCCAGATTATTGCCGCTATTAATCTATCTAACCTTATAGATCTTATGCCTCTTATATAATTAATAGAGGGCTATAATATTAATTATTAGGCGCTTCTCCTTTATTATACCTAGCTTTATAAGATATTTATATAGTAAATGTTAAGGACTAGCCCCTAGGCAACTACGGTAAGGCGTTAGTATAATATTAAGAAGCTTAAGAAAGGAAGAAGAAAAGGGCAGGAAGCTATCCCTAGCAGTGCCCCTTATACCCCCTAGCTACCTTATATTAGCCCCCTTTTTATACCCTAGCTACCCCTATTTACCTCCCCCTTATATATAGTATAGCTTATGCTTAGGCAAAGCCTAAGCCCTTTACATATACCCTTACTTACCTATTAACTATAGGTCTCCCCCTTATTCCTCCTAATAGGTTTCCTACCTATTTTCCACCTAGCCCTTCTTTATTATTATAATAATATTAGCCCTGCCCTTACCTATTATTTAGTAGTGTATATAACATATCCGCCCCGCTAGCCTCTATTTATTATAATAATAACTACCCCACCCCTACCTATCTATAACTTACCTAATATAGGTGTAAATCCCCTATATAAATATCTTACTTATTTCCCTTATATAGCTTTACTTTCTCTTATATAATATATTCTCTAAATATTATAATCCTATTATACTTTCTTAATTTATTATATTAATCCTATCCTACTACTAATTATTTACTTATTAGATATATCTTATAATTTACTTATTTCTTCCGCTTCCCTAACTAGGCCTATAATACCCCTAGCTTATTCTATTAGTAAGTTCCTTATAAAAAGGGACTTTAATAATAAGTAGTATACTACTCCTATATTAGTTTAGTGCTTATATAGGCTATATATTAAATAATCCCTTACTACTAGTATTTTAAACTATTACCCCCCTAAAAGTAAGGAGTCCTATTTTTCTTATTAGTAAAATTATATTACCTATATCTAGTTAACTAGGCTTCTTTTTACTAATCCCTAACTTTAATATACCCTTAAGAACCTTAAAGCTAAAATTACTATAAGTACTTATATCCTTATCCCTAGTATCCTAAAGACCTTAAATACTAAGAAGAAAATACTTATCCTATTCTAGAAGTTTTACTATCTTATAAGCTAGTAAACTACTTTACTAAACTAGGCTTAATTTAATCTAGTACTAGTTTATTTAGCCCTTAGGCCCTCTTTATCTATAAACTTACTTACTATAAATATAACTAGCCTTAATATTACTTTATATATTAGTACTAGTTCCTTAGCTAGCTATAGTATAGGGAATTCTATATAGTAAGTTACTAGTATTTTATTCTAGTAAAATTAGTAAGTAATTAGTAGCTTAACTACTATATATAAGGAATTCTATAAGTAATCTATAGCTTTTCTTTATATACTTTTTTCTTATTACTATAGTAATAACTAGTACTATCTTTAATATATTAAAGTAAGTAATAACTTACCTTCTTATTATTATTAATAGTATTTCTAACTTACTTCTAAAGTAAGTCTTACCTATAAATATACCCCTTACTCCTCTAGAGCTAGCTAGCCCTTAGCTAGGACTAGTAGTCCCCCTCTTTATAGCTCTCTAAGTGTGTCTTTAGCTAGTGCCCCTCCTATATATAGGTTAGTATTAACTAGCCCCTAAGTAAAGAAAAAGCCTATTAACTTAAGTTTCTCTAGGGAACTAAGTAATATTTATAATATAGTAAATAGTAGTAATACCTAAGTAATAGTAAGTAATAGTATATTTATGCCTTAGGTACTAGTAAAAGTCTTTATAAGTAAATAAGTTTTCTAAAATTAATTTAGTTTATTATTAACTTATATATTACCCTATTTTACCTTAAATTTATTAAGGGCTTTTATCTTATCTATACTCTCTAATAATTCCTATATTAGTTATAAGTACCTTATTTACTTAACTAAGATATTTTATCTCTTACCCTATCCTAGTATATTCTAAGCTACTAAGATTTATTTTACCTAATATTCCTTAATAAGTTTATTATTATCCTTTACTAGAACCTATTTTAGACTTAAGTATAAGTCTTATAGTTTTTAGCTAGGAAGTAAATCCTTTATTACTCTTTTAATAAGATTAATATAAAAAACTAGATAAATACCCTTTAGTATATCTAACTAGACTATAAGTAAAGATAGTATTTCTATAATTATATACTTAGTAGCTACCTAGTTAAGTTTCCTTAAAGAATAGTTTATCTTAATATTTTTAAGTAATAACTATACTTTATTTCTAACCTAGAAATATTTTACTAGGTATCTTAATACTAATATAGTATTTTATTATTATTACTATATATAAGCTATTATAGCCTAAGCTAAGAGAGTACTCTCTTAGAGGTAACTTAGGAATTAAATAGCTTTACCCTTTAGTATAGTTATAAAGATAAAATAGTTAGGCTAGGACTAGATAAGCTCTAGGTTATAATTATAAAGTAATTTATTTAGGCTTACCTTAGTAACTAAAGAAGTCTTATTATTTATTATAAGTTAGTAAGTAATAAAGTATTTAGGCTAGTTATACTATAAGAAGGAGATTATTATATATAGAATTACCTATACTTCTTAGTTTACCTATTTTATACTACTATTAGTCTAGGGGTAATATAATATAGAAAGTAACTAGTTAATTCTTATTAAGGAGTATAATATTATCTAGAACTTCCTTAACTAGTCTAATCCTTAATTTATAATAATAAACTAAGGAAACCCTTTAAATCTTTACTAAACTATCTTAAATTATTCTATATACTCCTTAGCCCTAATAGAGATTATAGCCTCTAATTATATAAACTTTAAGAGTTTATCTATAATTACTATAAGGTACTATAGCCTCTTTAAAGATAATACTAGTAAGTTTATTATAAAGTTAATAGAGATTTATAACTAAAACTAGTTAGAAATTAGTAAGGGCTTTAGTAAGCCCTAGCGCTATTAATAGCTCTTATAATTACTAATATAGTAGTAATTATAAATAAACCTAGTAATATTCTATAATATCTTATCCTAATAAAACTATTACTATAATATCTAGAATATAGTATTATAGCCTAGGTATCTTACTACTAGTAAGTTATAGTACTATTATATAAGGGTTATTATAAGGGGCTTCTAAGCTAGGACTTATATATACCCTTAAAATTAAAGCGCTTTATAAGCACTTATAAAGTAGTTTACTACTTACTCTCTTATTATTACCCCTAAGGGAAACCTCTAGGTACCTTTCTAAATAGCCCTTAGTTAAATACTATATATAAGATCTAATATAATAGCCTAGTTTTAGAGAGCCTAGAGATACTTATTAGTAAAGAAAGCCTCCCTTACTAGTAATAAGGGTATATATAACTAGTATAGCTTTATATTAGACTTATTCTAGTATACTCCTAGTAATAGTAATAGCTATATAATAGTAAGGGATTATAAGACTTATCCTATTCTTAAAGTTACTCCTTATTAGTTTTATTCCCTTTAAGATAAAGTATCTAGTTATTAAGCCTATATACTAGGCCTATAGTATAAATAAAAATTAAATAGTATAAGTATATTTACCTATTAGGCTTACTATTTTAATATTAACCTTAGGGTTATAAAGCACTCTAGGTTCTTATAGTCTATATAAATAGTAAATAAATAGGAAATACCCTATAACTTTACTAACTATACCTTTAAGTATAAGATAATAGCTAATAGTTCTTTATTATAAATTATATAGTTCTTTTATAAAGCTATAAGGCTAGTAAAGTAATAAGTAACTAAGTATATTATATTATTAAGTCCTTATTATAAAAAGCACTTACTAAGGGCTATACCTAAGTAGTTAGCCTTTACTACTATAGGATAGTCTAAGTCTTATTATACTAGGACTAGATATATAATAAAAGTATCTTTTAATCTCTTAAAAGTATTATTCTTCTTTAGTTCTTAATAAAAAGGGGTATTCTTTTTAGTAAGTTATATAAGTAATACTTTTAACTCTAAAAAGTTCCTAATAAAGTTATAGTAAAAGTTTATAAACCTTAAAAAGCTTTAAACCCCCCTAAGTTTTATAAATACTACTTATTCTCTTATAGCTATTACCTTTACTAGATTAGAATAGATTAAATAGCTTATTATAATAATATACCCTAGGTATTAGACTTTCTTTATAGTAAATATAGACTTATTAAGGTTAAGGTATAACCTTATAGCCCTTAAGTACCTTAGTATAAGTTAAACCTTTACTATATAGTCCTTCCTTAACCCCCCTAAATAAACTAAGATATTATTAAGATATACTATTATAAAATCTTCTAATATATCCCCTAAGGATTTATTAATATAGTATTAGAAGGTTATTAGTATACTAGCTAGGCTAAATAAGTAAACTAGCTATTTAAATAACCTAAACCTTATATAAAAGGCTATAAGGTACTTCTTACCCTTAGCTATCTATAGTTTATAAAATATTATATAAATATTTACCTTTATAAACTAGTATACCTAGGAGAGAGAGTATAGGGTTTCCTTAATTAATAGAAGTAAGTAATAGTCTTATACTATTATCTTATTAAGTATATAATAGTTTATATAAAAATACTATCCCTTATTTAATTTTTTAATAAGAAAAACTAGAGCTATAGCTAATAAGAAGCTAGTATAAATCTATCCTTTATTTATAAGGTTTATAATCTAGCGCCAAACCTCTAAGAGCTAGTCCCTTAGTATATTATATAATAGCCCTTATAGGAGTGCTAGTTAGGACCTATCTAAGTTCTTATATAATTATATATAGTAATTAAGAGAACCCCTATAAGGAGGTAAGCTATTAGCCTTAGCCTTATTAAAAAGGTCTATAAAGTTTGCTAATTTCTCTAGTACTATAGCTATATCTAGATTATTTAGTATTATTTTAAGCACTATAATCTATAGTACTATTATTATTTTCTTAAGGCTTATAGTAATAAACCTTATTATAGTATCCTTTATCTATTATACCTATTATACCTTTATAGTATATAAGAATTTAATAATCCCTTATACTAGGGGTTCTCCCTTATACTTAGTAGTCTTTAATATATAAAGGCCCTTTACTACCCTAATAACTAGCTACTATTTTACTATATAAATTACTACCTTATAGTATTCTAGCTATAGTATCCTAAATATTATATCTTAGGTAAGGCCTAGGATAATATATAAATATACTAATAACTCCTAGCTATTATTATTAATTCTAGCATATACTATATAGGTAATAAAGAAGGAGTTTTCCCTTTATTATATCCCCTTTCTCTCTATTTTTACTATAGTATAGACTTACCTATATTTTAGTAATTATATAAGCTCTAGGCTAAGCTACCTTATTACTAATTTACTTATAGTACTATAGTAATTATAGCTATAATTAATCTAGATATTAATATAAAAATATATATTAAAGAGTACTAGGATTAAGAAAGGTAATTAGTCTATATATTATTCTATATCTTTATTTATATTTATATACTAGCTATACTTATCTAAATCTATAGTTACTAGCTAGCCCCTTTACTCTTATATAAGGCTTTACTTAAAGGCTACTTATTTTCTAAGGTATTAGTTATAGCCCCCTTATTTATACTATTTATATTTACTTTATATATATTAATTTAGACCTTTAGTTAGTAAGGTAAAAGGAAGGTATACTTCTAGATATAGTAATCCTTAGATTTATAATATAGGTAGTATTTTTCTTAGTAATATTTAGTTAACTTTACTTTAGTTACTTATTTAGCCCTTAGCTACTTTATATTTTTCTTAGGGCCCTTATCCTTCTTATTTATCTTATTTTACTAGGTTATTATAGTATATACCCCTATTATTAGTATATTACCCTTATAATTTACCTATTAAGGTATAGGCTAGGCTAGCTAAGGCTTATACTAGTTCTAATATTTTTCCTCTAAGGCTAGAGACTTAATATTTACTACTATACTATAGTATTAGGTAATTACTATATAGTACTCTATTTAGCTAACTCCTTTACTAATAAAGGTCTTCCTTATATATTTATTAAGTATATATTATAGCTTAGCTAGCTTAATATCCTTAGTCTAATAAGCCTCCCTTACTAAAGAGAGCTTTTATTTAAAGTAAATAAAAAATATAGTAAATACCTCTTTTACCCCTTATTTTATCTAATTAAGCTTTATTAGGGCTATTTTCTATCTATAGGGGTCTATATATAGGGTTTCTAAATAGCTAAGAAAGGCCTTTAGGTTATAGTTACTAAGGTAGCTTACTTTAAAGTATATAGCTATATAAGCCTAGACCTTAGGTAATAGGTTTTAGTAAATAAATATTTATTAATCTTTTTAAGTCCTAATAAAGTCCTTATTTACCTCTAGTTTATATTATATTAGGAACTTCTAGGTAGTAAATATAATCTTATTACTATTATATAGATTACCTATTAGGATTAGTTTTTATTAGATTTATAATATTAGAGGTAGTAAACCTAGGCCTAAGGGTAGTATAGTAAAGTCTAGGTTAAGGATTATTAGCTTTATAGGAGTATTTAATAGGAAAGCTAGTTAAGTTACTAGCTTTAGGTTTATATATATATATTATTATAAGTTCTTAATTATTTTTACTTACTATTCTAGTATAAGTTAAAGTATTTTAAACTAGGTATTATAAGCCTCTAGTAGTAATATAGCCTTAGATAAGGGGGTTATAGTCCCTAGATTAGGCTAGTATTCTAGTTAAAGTATATCTATTAGTTATATTATTATTTCCCTTTTTTATTATTTAGTAGCCTTCTTTTTTAGACTAAAGGAAGCTTCTTAATTATTAAGGACTAGCCCCTAGGTAACTATAGTAAGACATTAGTATAATATTAAGAAGCTTAAGAAAGGAAGAAAAAAAGGGTAGGAAGCTATCCCTAGTAATGCCCCTTATACCCCCTAGCTACCTTATATTAGCCCCCTTTTTATACCCTAGCTACCCCTATCTACCTCCCCCTTACGTGTAGTACGGCTTATGCTTAGGCAAAGCCTAAGCCCTTTACAATATTAAAGGAAAATAATATTATACTTTCTCTTAAGTTTAGCTAATAATAAGCTCTTATAGTAAGGTCTAATATATAAAGAGTAGTTTGCTTTATAATAGTAAATACCCTTTTTCTAAAGAAAGCTCTCTAATATAATATTTATATAGAATCCTTCTATAAGTATAATATTCTATCAAGTAAGGTTTTCTATAAGTTTTCCCTTTAGCCTATTAAAAATATTCTTAATTATATAAGTGCCTCTTCTAGTAATTTAGAAAGAGGTTATTCTAGCCTTAAGGTAATTATTAAATATTTCCTTAAAGGTACTAGGTTTAAGGTAACTTATATTATTTATAATATAAAGAGCGCTATAGTTATTAAAGAGAGTGCTCTCTAAGAGTATATACTTTATGTTTTCTAGTGTAATATAGCTACCCTTTAGTAGCGTAAAGCTCTCTAAAATACTAGGGTTAATAATTACTATAGTAATAGCACTAGGTAACTTCCTTTCTTTATAATCTTTAATACCTTTTTGTTAATTCCTCCGGATCTTCATTAGCTTAATCGTGGCCAAAGGCCGGACTAAATATAGGGCTAGTAGGGCCGCTAAATCAATACACGCGATATAATTAGCTATATTATTTGCTACTCTCTCTTTTGCCTTACTTCCCTATTTTACTTACCTTCTCTCCTAGCTAGATTTCTCTCTTTTCTTCCTTTTCTAAATAATTATTAACTTTAATACTATAGACTTAATATATTATTACTTATATAAGCACCTTAGTATAACTAATACTAATTAGTAATTAACTTTATAACTATAGATAAGTTAGGTATTATAAGAAAAGATATTTTTATAAACACTATAGTTATTTTCCTATTATTTAGACTTTTAGGAATAGGGATATAACTATAAAAAGTATACTAAAGAAAAAGACTTAAATTCTAGCTATAGACTTATTAGGCTTCTAAGGGATTAACTTCTTCTATTATTAGATTATTAATAAAGAGATTAATCCTATTATCTATTATAAGAAAACTAACTAAATAACTAAATCTATTGCTATAAGAGGGTATTTACTTTAAACCTAATATTAAATAACCTTACCTAAGCTAGCTAACTTACCTATAATATCTCCCTATATAACCTCTCTTTTTAATAGACCTATAACCTCTTTTTATAATTATTTACTACTTATTTCTTATTCCCTTTCCCCTCTAGTGCTATTTGCCCTATACTTATTAGCTAGGTGCTCCTTTTACTATAAGGAATTACCCCTTCTTATTCTTCCCTTATTACTTTTATTACCTCTATTACTTTATTTATTCCTACTAATTTATTATTTCTATTACTTTTACTACTTTTATTACTTATGCTACTTTTCCTACTATTTTTCCTATTTTCCTATTTTATATATAGAGCTTTAGATTTAGAGATAAGCAAATACATAAGCTTAATTAAAGTTATTTAATAATAACTTAATAATACCCCCTTATAACTTATATAGCTGTAAAGGGCTTAGGCTTTGCCTAAGCATAAGCCGTACTACACGTAAGGGAGAGGTAGATAGGGGTAGCTAGGGTATAAAAAGGGGGCTAATATAAGGTAGCTAGGGGGTATAAGGGGCATTACTAGGGATAGCTTCCTACCCTTTTCTTCTTCCTTTCTTAAGCTTCTTAATATTATACTAATATCTTACTATAGTTACCTAGGGGCTAGTCCTTAATAATTAAGAAGCTTCCTTTAGTTTAAAAAAGAAGGCTACTAAATAATAAAAAAGGGAAATAATAATATAACTAATAGATATACTTTAACTAGAATACTAGCCTAATCTAAGGACTATAACCCCCTTATCTAAGGCTATATTACTACTAGAGGCTTATAATACCTAGTTTAAAACACTTTAACTTATACTAGAATAGTAAGTAAAAATAATTAAGAACTTATAATAATATATATATATAAACCTAGAGCTAGTAACTTAACTAGCTTTCCTATTAAATACTCCTATAAAGCTAATAATCCTTAACCTAGACTTTACTATACTACCCTTAGGCCTAGGTTTATTACCTTTAATATTATAAATCTAATAAAAACTAATCCTAATAGGTAATCTATATAATAGTAATAAGATTATATTTACTACCTAGAAGTTCCTAATATAATATAAACTAAAGGTAAATAAGGACTTTATTAGAACTTAAAAAAATTAATAAATATTTATTTACTAGAACCTATTACCTAAGATCTAGGCTTATATAGCTATATACTTTAAAGTAAGCTACCTTAGTAACTATAACCTAAAGGCCTTTCTTAGCTATTTAGAAACCCTATATATAAACCCCTATAGATAGGAAATAGCCCTAATAAAGCTTAATTAGATAGAATAAGGGGTAAGAGAGGTATTTACTATATTTTTTATTTACTTTAAATAAAAGCTTTCTTTAGTAAGGGGGGCTTATTAAACTAAGGATATTAAACTAGCTAAGCTATAATATATACTTAATAAATATATAAGGAAGATCTCTATTAGTAAAGGAGTTAGCTAAATAGAGTACTATATAGTAATTACCTAATACTATAGTATAGTAGTAAATATTAAGTCTCTAGCCTTAGAGAAAAAATATTAGAACTAGCGTAAGCCTTAGCTAGCCTAGCCTATACCTTAATAGGTAAATTATAAGGGTAATATACTAATAATAAGGGTATATATTATAATAACCTAGTAAAATAAGATAAATAAGAAGGATAAAGGCCCTAAAAAAAATATAAAGTAGCTAAGGGCTAAATAGGTAACTAAAGTAAAGTTAACTAAATATTACTAAGAAAAATACTACTTATATTATAAATCTAAGGATTACTATATCTAGGAGTGTACCTTCCTTTTACCTTACTAACTAAAGGTCTAAATTAATATATATAAAGTAAATATAAATAGTATAAATAAGGGGGCTATAACTAATACCTTAGAAAATAAGTAGCCTTTAAGTAAAGCTTTATATAAAAGTAAAGGGGCTAGCTAGTAATTATAGATTTAGATAAGTATAGCTAGTATATAAATATAAATAAAGATATAGAATAATATATAGACTAATTACCTTTCTTAATCCTAGTACTCTTTAATATATATTTTTATATTAATATCTAGATTAATTATAGCTATAATTACTATAGTACTATAAGTAAATTAGTAATAAGGTAGCTTAGCCTAGAGCTTATATAATTACTAAAATATAGGTAAGTCTATACTATAGTAAAAATAGAGAGAAAGGGGATATAATAAAGGGAAAACTCCTTCTTTATTACCTATATAGTATATGCTAGAATTAATATTAATAGCTAGGAGTTATTAGTATATTTATATATATTATCCTAGGCCTTACCTAAGATATAATATTTAGGATACTATAGCTAGAATACTATAAGGTAGTAATTTATATAGTAAAATAGTAGCTAGTTATTAGGGTAGTAAAAGGCCTTTATATATTAGAGACTACTAAGTATAAGGGAGAACTCTTAGTATAAGGGATTATTAAATTCTTATATACTATAGAGGTATAATAGGTATAATAGATAAAGGATACTATAATAAGGTTTATTACTATAAGCCTTAAGAAAATAATAATAGTACTATAGATTATAGTGCTTAAAATAATACTAAATAATCTAGATATAGCTATAGTACTAGAGAAATTAGCAAACTTTATAGACCTTTTTAATAAGGCTAAGGCTAATAGCTTACCTCCTTATAGGGGTTCTCTTAATTACTATATATAATTATATAAGAACTTAGATAAGTCCTTACTAGCACTCCTATAGGGGCTATTATATAATATACTAAAGGACTAGCTCTTAGAGGTTTAGCGCTAGATTATAAACCTTATAGATAAAGAATAGATTTATACTAGCTTCTTATTAGCTATAGCTTTAGTTTTTCTTATTAAAAAATTAAATAAGGGATAGTATTTTTATATAAACTATTATATACTTAATAAGATAATAATATAGGATTACTACTTACTTTTATTAATTAAGGAAACCTTATACTCCCTTTTCTAGGTATACTAATTTATAAAGGTAAATATTTATATAGTATTCTATAAACTATAGATAGCTAAAGGTAAGGAGTACCTTATAGCCTTTTATATAAGGTTTAGGTTATTTAAATAGCTAGTTTACTTATTTAGCCTAGCTAGTATACTAGTAACTTTCTAATATTATATTAATAAATCCTTAGGGAATATATTAGGAGATTTTATAATAGTATATCTTAATAATATCTTAGTTTATTTAAGAAGGTTAAGGAAAAACTATATAGTAAAGGTTTAACTTATACTAGGGCGCTTAAGGGCTATAGGGTTATACCTTAACCTTAATAAGTCTATATTTACTATAAAGAAAGTCTAATACCTAGGGTATATTATTATAGTAAGCTATTTAATCTATTCTAATCTAGTAAAGGTAATAGCTATAAGAGAATAAGTAGTATTTATAAAACTTAGGGGGGTTTAAAGCTTTTTAAGGTTTATAAACTTTTACTATAATTTTATTAGAAACTTTTTAGAGTTAGTAATATTACTTATATAACTTACTAAAAAGAATACCCCTTTTTATTAGGAACTAGAGAAAAATAATACTTTTAAGAGATTAAAAAATACTTTTATTATATATCTAGTCCTAGTATAATAAAACCTAGACTATCCTATAATAATAAAGGCTAACTACTTAGGTATAGCCCTTAGTAAGTGCCTTTTATAATAGGGACTTAATAATATAATATACCTAGTTACTTACTACTTTACTAGCCTTATAGCTTTATAAAAGAACTATATAATCTATAATAAGAAACTATTAGCTATTATCTTATACTTAAAGGTATAGTTAGTAAAGTTATAAGGTATTTCCTATTTATTTACTATTTATATAGACTATAAGAACTTAAAGTACTTTATAACCCTAAGGTTAATATTAAAATAGTAAGCTTAATAAGTAAATATACTTATACTATTTAATTTTTATTTATACTATAGGCCTAGTATATAAGCTTAATAACTAAATACTTTATCTTAAAAGGAATAAGACTAATAAGAAATAACTTTAAGAATAGAATAGGTCTTATAATCCCTTACTATTATATAGCTATTACTATTACTAGGAGTATACTAGAATAAGTCTAATATAAAGCTATACTAGTTATATATACCCTTATTACTAGTAAGGGAGGCTTTCTTTACTAATAAGTATCTCTAGGCTCTCTAAAACTAGGCTATTATATTAGATCTTATATATAGTATTTAACTAAGGGCTATTTAGAAAGGTACCTAGAGGTTTCCCTTAGGGGTAATAATAAAAGAGTAAGTAATAAACTACTTTATAAGTGCTTATAAAGCGCTTTAATTTTAAGGGTATATATAAGTCCTAGCTTAGAAGCCCCTTATAATAACTCTTATATAATAATACTATAACTTACTAGTAGTAAAATACCTAGGCTATAATACTATATTCTAGATATTATAGTAATAGTTTTATTAAAATAGGATATTATAGGATATTACTAGGTTTATTTATAATTACTACTATATTAGTAATTATAAAAGCTATTAATAATACTAGGGCTTACTAAAGCCTTTACTAATTCCTAACTAGTTTTAGTTATAAATCTTTATTAACTTTATAATAAACTTACTAATATTATCTTTAAAGAGGCTATAGTACCTTATAGTAATTATAAATAGACTTATAAAGTTTATATAGTTAGAGGCTATAATCTTTATTAAGGCTAAGAAGTATATAAAATAATTTAAAATAGTTTAGTAAAGATTTAAAGGGTTTTCTTAGTTTATTATTATAAATTAAGAATTAAACTAGTTAGGGAAGTTCTAGATAATATTATACTTCCTAGTAAGGATTAACTAGTTACTTTCTATATTATATTACCCCTAGACTAATAGTAGTATAAAATAAGTAAACTAAGAAGTATAAGTAATTTTATATATAATAATCTCCTTTTTATAGTATAACTAGCTTAAATACCTTATTACTTACTAACTTATAATAAATAATAAAACCTCTTTAGTTACTAAGGTAAGCCTAAATAAATTACTTTATAATTATAACCTAAAGCTTATCTAGTCCTAGCCTAACTATTTTACCTTTATAATTATACTAAAGGGTAAAGCTATTTAATTCCTAAGTTACCTTTAAGAGAGTACTCTCTTAGCTTAGGCTATAATAGCTTATATATAGTAATAGTAATAGAATACTATATTAGTATTAAAATACCTAGTAAAATATTTCTAGGTTAGGAATAAAGTATAGTTATTACTTAAAAATATTAAGATAAACTATTCTTTAAGGAAACTTAACTAGGTAACTACTAAGTATATAGTTATAAAAGTACTATCTTTACTTATAGTTTAGTTAGATATACTAAAGGGTATTTATCTAGTTTTTTATATTAATCTTATTAAAAGGGTAATAAAGGATTTACTTCTAAGCTAAAAACTATAAGACTTATACCTAGGTTTAGAATAGGTTTTAGTAAAGAATAATAATAAACTTATTAAGAAATATTAAGTAAAATAAATCTTAGTAGCTTAGAATACACTAGAATAAGGTAGGAGATAGAATATCTTAGTTAAGTAAATAAGGTATTTATAATTAATATAGAAACTATTAGAGAGTATAGATAAGATAAAAGCCCTTAATAAATTTAAGGTAAAATAGGGTAATATATAAGTTAATAATAAACTAAATTAATTTTAGAAAACTTATTTACTTATAAAGACTTTTACTAGTACCTAAGGTATAAATATACTATTACTTACTATTACTTAGGTATTACTATTATTTATTATATTATAGATATTACTTAGTTCCCTAGAGAAACTTAAGTTAATAAGCTTTTTCTTTACTTAGGGGCTAGTTAATACTAACCTATATATAGGAGATATATAAGTAAATATATATAATAGTTAGAGCTACTTACTATAAGTACTACCTAGGTTCTAAATAGTATAATTAAGAGGTATAAAATAAGTATATATAAGAAAGGCACTAGCTAGAGATATACTTAGAGAGCTATAAGGAGGAGGACTACTAGTCCTAGCTAAGGGCTAGCTAGCTTTAGAGAAGTAAGGGGTATATTTATAGGTAAAACTTACTTTAGAAGTAAGTTAGGAGTATTATTAATAATAATAAGAAGGTAAGTTATAACTTACTTTAATATATTAAAGATAGTACTAATTATTACTATAGTAGTAAGGAAAAAGTATATAAAGAAAGGCTATAAATTACTTATAGAATTCCTTATATATAGTAGTTAAGCTACTAACTACTTACTAATTTTACTAGAATAAAATACTAGTAACTTACTATATAGAATTCCTTATACTATAGCTAGCTAAGGGACTAGCACTAATATATAAAGTAATATTAAGGCTAGTTATATTTATAGTAAGTAAGTTTATAGATAGAGAGGGCCTAAGGGCTAAATAAACTAATACTAGATTAAATTAAGCCTAGTTTAGTAAAGTAGTTTACTAGCTTATAAGATAGTAAAACTTCTAGGATAAAATAGGTATTTTTTTCTTAGTATCTAAGGTCTTTAGGACACTAAGAATAAGAATATAAGTACTTATAGTAATTTTAGCTTTAAGGTCCTTAAGGGTATATTAAAGTTAGAGATTAGTAAAAAGAAGCCTAGTTAACTAAATATAAGTAATATAATTTTACTAATAAGAAGGATAGGACTTCTTACTTTTAGAGAGGTAATAGTTTAAAATACTAGTAATAAGGGATTATTTAATATATAGCCTATATAGGCACTAAAATAATATAGGAGTAATATATTACTTATTATTAAAGTCCCTTTCTATAAGGAACTTACTAATAGAATAGGCTAGGGGTATTATAGGCCTAGTTAGGGAAGTAAATAAAATAAGTAAATTATAAGGTATATCTAATAAGTAAATAATTAGTAGTAGGATAGGATTAATATAATAAATTAAGAAGGTATAATAGGACTATAATATTTAGAGAATATATTATATAAGGGAAAGTAAAGCTATATAAAGGAAATAAGTAAGATATTTATATAAGGGATTTATACTTATATTAGGTAAGTTATAGATAGGTAGGGGTAGGGTAGTTATTATTATAATAAATAAAGGCTAGTAGGGTAAACGTATTATACGCATTACTAAATAATAGGTAAGGGTAGGGCTAATGTTATTATAATAATAAAGAGAGGCTAGGTAAAATATATATTATAGACTCTTAAAAATAAGGGGGATTAGCTAGGACACATTACACACACTACTAAATAATAGGTAAGGGGTAGGGCTAATATTATTATAATAATAAAGAAGGGCTAGGTAAAAAATAGGTAGGAAACCTATTAGGAGGAATAAGAGGGAGACCTATAGTTAATAAGTAAGTAAGGGTATATGTAAAGGGCTTAGGCTTTACCTAAGCATAAGCTATACTATATGTAAGGGGGAGGTAAATAGGGGTAGCTAGGGTATAAAAAGGGGGCTAATATAAGGTAGCTAAGGGGTATAAGAGGCACCACTAGGGATAGCTTCTTGCCCTTTTCTTCTTCCTTTCTTAAGCTTCTTAATATTATACTAATGCCTTACTATAGTTACCTAGGGGCTAGTCCTTAACAAATATAAGCCTTTTTTTTCTTATAATAGTTTTAAGTAAGTAGTGATTTTAGCTACTACACTAGTAATATTCTTAATAATTAATTTAGGAGCAAATAATAATATAATATAATACTTATAGTATAGTTACCTAAGTAAAGACCTATGCCCTATATAAGTAAACCCTAAAGAACTATAGCACTTATATTCTAGGTACCTTAGTAAGGATGCTTTAGCTAAGAGTTACACTTATATAAGGGGAGTATAATTATATAGAATAAAGCGTAAAGACTATAAGATATATACTTTTATTTACGCTTACTAGGTTATTTTAAGAAAACTACTAGAATATATATTACTAAGACTATTTTAGAGGATTTATTAAGACCTTTAGGACTATAAGTCTAGTTATAATAGTATAAACTAGTTACTACTTATAAAAGATAAGTTCTTAGGTATAATTTAAGTCTATATATTACCTAATAAGTTATAAGGAATAGTATTTAATATATTAATTTACTTTAAATAATAGGTTATAAAGTAATTTAGATTATTAATTATAAAGATTAGGTAAGATTATAAAGGGGCTATTATTAGTTAATTTACTAATATAATCTTTTAGATATAAGCATACTTATAAGGCATTAATCTTAAGCTTATACCTCTATATACTTATAAACTAAATAGAGTTATAGAAAGAGTAAGGTAAATAATTATACTATAATTAAATATAATACTTATAGGCATAAGGCTACTACTAAACCTATAGTTAGAGAGTATATAAGCAGTAGTATACCTATATAATATTAGTCCTATTTAGAGATCTAGGTAGAAAACACTACTAGAAACCCTAGAAAGCTAGTTCTATAATAATGCTTAGCTACTAATTAGGGAGCCTATAGCTAACCTAAGGCTAGATTAGAGCGGTTTACACGCATATAGCTATTACGCCTATCCCCTTAAGAGGGATTATAAGGCTAATAAATATAAATAGTTTTATAAGACATATCCTAGGGGTTATATTAGATATCTTATAAGGTACTTTACCTCTAATATTTATTATATTTAGATTCTAAAGCTAGGAAAGGTTATAATAATAAGGAATACTATATTTAATAAGTTAATTTTTTATAATATAGTAAAGGAAAGCATAATAAAACTATTAATTAATAAGCTTAAAGTATAGTTCTAAGTCCTTGAAATTAACACTAAACTAGATAATAAATTAAATCTTTTCCTTATACTAATTAAACCTTAAATAAATTAGACTAAGAGTTTAGACTTAGGGGTAAAAGCTTTATAAATATCTTAATCTTAACTAAAGGAAAGAGAAGCTATTTATTTTAATAAGAATATTAGACTTTAAATACCTTAGCTATTACTAGATCTAAGGATTAAAGAGTAGGAGACTCCTAATCTAAATACTTAAGAGAGTAAAATAGAGTAAAAAGCTTTAGATTTATATACTTAAGAAAGTAATATAATAATAGATCTAATAAGTAGTAAGTAAAATACTACTATAAGGGCTTAGAAAAGCTAATATCCTTATAAGGTTTTAGAATACTAAGTATATAATACTAAGGACTAAGTTATTAATAACTTAATAGGTAATTAACTACTTAAGCTAGGAAATAAAGTAAAGAAAAACTAGTAATAAAATAAACCTAAAGGAGTAAACACTAGACTAGTTACTTATATAAAGAGCTTAAAGGGAGCTCTAGCTATATAGTTAGAAATTATAGAAAAGAGCCTTAAAATAGTTATAATATATAATAATATATATACTAACTTAAGATTATAAACTAAGAGAGAATAAGGCTAGATTCTTACTTATACTTTACTAATAAGGAGAAAAAGAAAAGAACTTAATAAAGCTCTTATTAATAGCCTTTAGGACCTAAAAGATCTCTTTACTAAATTTAGGAAGACTAAGGATAAAGACCCTTATAAGCTCTTTCTAGGAGATTAGGATTTTAAGCGCTATAAAATAGTGTTTTTAGTAATTAATATATATTATAATAAAGAAAGTAAATTACTTCTTAAACTAAAGAGAAAAGTAAGAACTATTTATTAATTAGACTTAGCTAAACCTCTAAAGTTATAGAAAAGAGTAAAGGATTATTTACTTAAGAAAAAATAGATTAAAGTAATAAATAAAGAGATTAATAAGCTAAAAGAATAAGGAATATAGTAGTAAATAAAGTATTCTATAGCTTAATTAAAGCTATTACTATTAAAATAAGTATTTTCTTATAAGTTTAATAAGAAAGGGATATTAACCTATTATAAAGCATGTTTATATATATATAAAGACCTCTAGGATATCTTAATAATTAAATATACCTATGCTATAATACTTACTATATATATATTCTATATATTTATAGTACTAGTTACTAGGTTTAACTTAAAAACTAAGTAGTATAATATTAAGAATACCTTCCTTTATATAAAATATAGAAAAGATAAAATACTTATAATATATAAACTTCCTAATAGCTTTATAGTAAGCAAAACCTTCGCATAACTTTCCGCACCGCTCTAAAGGTCCGGAACCGCCTCTAAAATACAAACCGCATTAATATTCGAATTCCTTACCTCTTTTTACCCCCCCCTATAATGCCGCATTGCGGCAGGGCCGGAGGCGGGTGTGAGGATGAGACGCCAATGGTAATTAACGCTGGAGAAAGGGGGCTGGCATAGAGCTGCCACTACCTAAACGCAGGCATAGGATAGTTTAACGTCCAGAGAGGCGAGACCGACCTAACGACGGACTAGGACTAATTCGAACATCCCGAAGATACGAAATACTACAATGAAATCGCTAGTGTTACGTGCTAGAATTGACAATTGGCCTGTCACATTAGGATATGGCCTGCCGTGCCGAGGATGTGGCCTGCACGTGACCTAGAACCCCTATATTAGACAATAGCTCTGACCTCTAGCTAGTTGAATCAGACAAGACCTTTATACACTCTTTTATTACATTCCATATCGTAACAAGTGGTAGCAATTGCTCTTCGACCTTGCGCACCTCTAGCGCTTTTACTGCTTAATAAAAGCCACCAAACCGACGAATTTGTTAACTAATCCACCAAGCCCGTCAAATCTATCCCTTTCACTAGGCCTGATAGTCCCTAGGCATCGCGCCTATCGTCAGATTCGTTGACCTTCAATTCGTTGACCTTTAATCCGACCGGTAGATCTGTTGACCTTCGATCTATTATTAGATTCGTTAAAACTTTAATTTGACTGTTAATCTGACCTTATTAGATTCGTTAACCTTTATTTCGTTGACTTCAATCTAACCGTTAGATCTGTTAACCTTCGATCTAACCGTTAGATCTGTTGACTTCGATCTGACCGTCAATCTGACCAATTCAAATCTATCCCTTTTACTAGGCCTGATAGTCCCTAGGCATCGCGCCTATCGTCAGATTCGTTGACCTTCAATTCGTTGACCTTCAATCCGACCGGTAGATCTGTTGACCTTCGATCTATTGTCAGATTCGTTGAACTTCAATTTGACCAATTCAAAGCTATCCCTTTTGCTAGGCCTGATAGCCCCTTAGGCATCGCTCCCATTGTCAGATTCTTTGATCTTTGAAGACCTTTGATTTGAAGACCTTCAATCCGTTGATTTGAAGACCTTTGACCTCTTCAACCTTCGATCCGTTGACCCGAAGACCTTCAACCTTCGATTCTTTGACCTTTGAATTCAATTCGATCAATTCGTTGACCCTCGTGCCGAATTTGATCCGTCGATTCGAAGACCTTCGATCTTCGACCTTCGATCTTCAACCTTCGATTTGAAGACCTTTGAAGACC